>VZSJ01000649.1:524389-565030 GCA_013398405.1 Pheucticus melanocephalus | reverse complement strand
TCAATCTTTAAATCTCATTTAAGAACAGGTAAATTTATCAACTGTGCCTCACCTCTGGAAACTGGCAAATTGCAGCAAACCACAATGTTTCTTAATACTAAACTTTCAAAACCTGCTGCCTGTCTGAGCTCTTTTGGTGCCTCCAAGATTCTGTCTACCAAAAATATGCATGATTAGGATATGATGAATGTGATCTGGTTATTAGTCCAGACATCTAGAAGACAATAAACTGTTCCTAAAATTAAAGCTTAAAAAGAGAAAATAAAAATTAGCAATTTGGTGAACCAGTCTGGAACAGAAAATTGACCAAGTAGCAATGTCTCCTTTTATCCTCAAGAGATTCAATTACACCTGATGAACACCCAACAACAAAGGTGTCTTCAAAGGCAAATAGGAATAGACACGTTTTTTTCCTATAGGTATAAGTTAATCTGGCCAAATACAAGTTATTTCTGATCTGGAAACTAAATAGGTCACTTCTGCATCCAGGCAAATAAATGACACTGGGGAAACAGATGCTTAAACATTTTTCACCATTGACAGTGATATTTATGGACAACTCATGACAGCAGCAGGGTGAATGGACATCTGAATGCATCTGCTTCTATACAAAGTGCAGCTGTGCTGGAAAAAGGGAAGGAGCAGTGACTGGAAGACTTTTTTGAAAAATAATTTTAAGAAATGGAAAGAGAATCTGGTGTGTATTTCAGGAAAGATACTGTTAACATGGTCTGTAAGCTCAGCTGTTCAAGGCAAGTATCTGTCAGATGGAAAAGTGGCCATTGCTAACAAGCAGCTACAAAGCAGAGATTTTTTTTTTTTTAAATAGCTAATATTTTTTTTAAATAGCCACACTCTCTGTCAAAAAGATAAATCTCCACATCTCATTGGAAAGTATTTAGCAATGTCTGTGCTTCTACGATGCCCTGATTTGGAAGAGAGATGTATTTTATCAGTGAATTATGGAAGGAAGAAAGTTGCAGAAGCACCTTTGGATATGCTAGGAGCATGCAAATACAATATGCAGTTACATCACAGAAAATCTACCTAGACAAATCTGGCTAAAATCTGATTTCTCCATGCCTCATACTCCAAGTTGAAAATAAGCAATAATAATTGAAGAAGGAAATAATTAAGAGTGCATCTCTGGTATAGTTTTACTTTAACACTTGTTCTTAGATGTAATTTAGAGAAGTGCTTCAGACTTCAGAGTAACAAGCTGGTTTAGGATTCCAAATGTAGAACTAAATTACACAGGACTTCCACAGCTTTATTCAGATCACTTTGTCACTCACATATCTCTCTTATCTCTTCACATTTCTTTCACATTAGGCCTGTCTTTTCTGCTTATGTGATAATCTCTTTGTGGCAAATGACATATTTATTCATGTTTGAGACCTGGCACAATGGGGCTGTAATCTCTACTGCATTACACAGAACACAAATGATAACTTCAACCCTATCTCTTCTATTTATTTTTCTTGTATAATCACACTTGATTGAAATCCCGCTAGCGGAAATATTGACTCAGACAAATAATGTCTTCATTTCACCGCTCACTCTTTTTGTCTCACTGTGTTGTGGCTACCTCAGTGCCATTTAAACAAAAAACACAATCACACCAGACACAACACTATAAACAGATGTTTTCCCAACTTTCCTCCCTTCTCAAGAGTAGTTATTCCTTTCATATATGATAATGTGAGGTAATCCATGCTCTAGTTTCAATCTGAAGCTACAACTCCACTAATTTTGGATTTCTTTCCATTCCTTCCTTGAAACCAGTCACTGCCATCTGTCATCATCCTGCCCAACTGTTCACAAGCTGCCCTATAGCTTTCAAGGCTTTAGTAACTTCTGCCCTTTAAGGGGTCCCTCCAGGCACTCTGGCATTCCAGCTGCCCACACATTGCCATTTCTACACTTCCTGGTGATGAAATGCACTGTGTGGAATCACAGATCAAGGCTGGAAAAGACCTCTAGGATCATCGAGTCCAACCATTAACCCAGCACCAATGTGTTCACCACTAAACCATGTCCCCAAGTGCCACATTCAAGTGTCTTTTGAACGCTTCCAGAAACAGTGATTCCATCACTTTCCAGTCTAGCTTGTTTCAAGGCCTGACAACCTTTTCAGTGAAGACTTTTTTTCCAATCTAAACATTCCCTGGTTAAATTTGAGGTAATTTCCTGTTGTATTATCTCTTCTTTCCTGGAGAAGAGATATTTTTCATTTAAAAAATTATGTCATTCTCCATATTGCAAAAGCTATCAAGAATCAAAGAGGATGTTTTACCCACTTATATAAAAGTAAAGGAAAAACAATGTACTATTATCTACAGCAAAGCATTACTTTTTCTCATTTCATATAAAGAAACCCAGAAAGGAAAAGAAAGTAAGTATTTAAATTTGAAATTGAATTGAAATTTTAAAATAACAATTAATTTCTTTGCTTTAAAAAAAAAGTTATATGCTTATTATTAATTTTCAAAGCATATACTGGAAGTAAGCAAAACCAAATTTAAAAAAAATTCATTCCTATGGACATAAAAGTCACCATGAAAAGAAAAGAAATATTGGGATTGGAAGGAAATATCTGATCAAACAGAATTTAATGCATAACTATAACAGAGTGGCAAAACCAAAAAAAATCAGTGACAGACACTTTTGAATATATTACAACAAATTTGTGTCCTCGAAATAAATTAAAGGAGTAATACATCATCTATACTTCAATTTCTTCAAATGGAGATAACAACAATACAGCTGCATAAAAATGTACAAGAATAGAAATATGATGATTAAACATTTAACAAAATATGTGCAAATATCTTTTAGAATAACAGAAATCCTTCTTGCAGCAGTGGGTGCTACTATAATCCTTATTACAGTAAAAATATATCAAATTTTAAAAACAGACCAAAAAAAAGGCTCTTGAGAAATAAGCAGATCATTCAAGCTAATATCTCAATCTAGAGTGTAATTGAAAAGTGAATATATTCTCCTTAAAAATATATTCTTAAGTCTGAACCTCCCCAGTACTTTGGTCAACAATTTGTTGACTAATTATATCTAGTTCTGACTTCTCTATTATATGGTCAAGTACTTGTGCTTGTGCCAATCTTTAATTACATGGGAAGTCCAAGAGTCAGCTGGTGGTTCTCCCTTGGTCCAATAATTCATATTGTTAAAAAATACTTTGCTGACTGGTGACATCATCTTCTCTTTGTAAAGCAAATAGGAACTGCAAATAATAAAATATAATATATGTTATAAAACATGTCAAAGCATTTTCCCTTTTCCTTCTCTAATTCTAATGTCTCATCTAAATCTGTGCACGGCCTGTAAGACTGTGTTCCCATGAAAAAAAAGGGTCCATCTATTAAGTCCTGCCTCCAGGAGATTATAATTGTGAAAAGTTCGTGATTTTACATCTCTCACACAGTTCTATCTCATAATGTCTTTCTCCAGATGTTTGGAAATTGGGTCTCAAGGACTGTGAAAGGATTCTTCACTTACTTTAGAGTTACAAGACCCCCTTTTCTAATACTTTCTCGCAACAATATTTTATTAGTGTATGATGCTACAACAATCTCGGAATGGTTATCTCAGAAGAGCCACACATTTTCCAAGATGGTAAAAACAAAGCAATTTCCAGTTAAGCAATTTTAGGCTTATGCAATAATGTTTCTATTGATACTCCCCTCCCTTTTTTTTCCCTAGGAACGAAAAGCATCACCTGGTCATTCATTGTGGTTTATTCTCCTAGAAGATTCTAAGATGATTGCAAACAGAAATTGAGCATTAGTATTATTACATTCTGTACAGAATGCTCTGCTTTTTTCCTTTATACTCTTTAATGTGTAATGTATTTTTGATGGTATGAACTGATTAGTTCTACCATAACACTTCAGTCCACATTGGAAACTGATGTACCACAAAATCCTTCTTCTCTCCTTCAAACACTTTCTAACAATTTTTCCCTTTGTGTGAACAGTATATTTATCCCTTTATTTAAAGAACACTGTAATATGAATGAAATGAAATCAGAAAATATAAGCTCCTGACTTTATCTGTATTTTCTTTAATTCTGGACATACTTTTAAATGATTATACTCACCAGTTACTTGAGCACTATCATGCAGCTGCGAGTTTACTACTTAATGGCACATTAAAAATCTTCTCTGGCTGTTGCTCCTAGAGTCAGTATAATATTTCCCAGTGCTATATGATAACTACACTGTATTTCTGGAGCCTCATTAAATACTTTACTGATGAGACATAGAGATAAAACATTTTGGCTTACACATAATTGTCTTACAGAGAAAAAGGCCAGAATATACTTGTTCCTATAAATGAATGAAAAGTGTTTTTCAGAAGACTATCATCTCTTTGAAACCAGAAAGAATAAAGAATTTAAGAGAAAAATGTGTAAGGAAAAAAACTGACAAAAATAATACCTGTGTTTCTTTTAATACTTAAAGTCATACAGTATTTTGAATGTAAAAATAGGATCTAGCATAGTTATATTAATTTCTCATTCTAGTCATTGCATTTAATTTTGCCATTTATCAGCAGATCACAAGGTCTTCCAGTTACTGAGACCAGACAAATAAATAACAGAAAGAGATTCACAAAGTCATTATCCTTCACCAATACTTCCTTCCTCTCAGAGGATCCTGCCAATTTAGCAGTGGGAACTGCACTTTTACAGGGACTGCAGCTTTAATTTTCCTGCCTGGTGAACTATGATCACTGGAACAATGAGAGCTGATGGGTCCATCCTGAATGCCATGCAGCAGCCTAGCTCCTAAAGGTCTCTCCTAACACATGGAATTGAAGACTGTTGCAACCCCAAATGCCTCTTTCAATGATTTTAGGGCACATACTTTGGGCTGGAGAATTCATTGTCATAAATTATTTCCATCTCTCTTTTTCTCTGTATCCTGATCTACAAAGGAAACTAAAAGTATACCTTCAAAAGATTAGTTCAGAAACAAGAAGTCATGCTCTAGATACAAAAAACAGGGATTGAGAAAAACTATAATTCCACAAAACACAATTTATTTTTTTACAACTCACCATCAGCTGAGTTTTCAGTTTTCTGAGAGCAAAAAAATTTATACTTACCTACATTTCTCATTTACTGAACAGAAGATGTCTACTTCAACTTTTGTTAACATTTCACTGAAAGCATTTGTTTGCTTAATTAGGAAGACTCAGAAATATGCTTTCAAATATATATTGAAGATATCAGTTCTTTTACACCTTCATCCAAATAAACCAATGTAGATCTTTGGTCGCACTGTGAATTGAGAAAAATGGCAATTTTTCTCAATTCTGCTTTTTCTTTTTTTTTTTTCATTTTCTGAGACAGAGGCTGCTGAAATCCCAATATTTTCAAAGCAATCTGTAATTTTATAGCAGAGGATTTTTTTCTAGTTCCTGCATTTCATTTTATGTAACAAAGAAAGGTCCTTAGGTTGTCCATTAAAGTTGTTAGACCTAGGGAGGAAATTCTTCATACTAAAACACCAAGGATAGGATTTAGGCTTTACAAATTTTACTCTCAAACATCTGAATGAGACCCAAAGCCAGTCTCAAATGTTCATTTAAAGTTAAAAATCATACCAGTGCTTTTTTGTCTGTCTTCACTTTTGGAGAGAGGTTCATTCGAGCACTTTTCCCCCGCCACTATGCAGTGATGCTATTGCCTGCAATGATATACTTTATCTACCTAATTTCTCTCTAGATCCAGATTCTAAGAAGTACTATAAACCCTGTTGAACTATGACCTGTTTTCTAGTTACCATTTAAAGAGATTTTCTACCTCATAAACTGATTTCTGATTGTATTGCAGTTTCAAGTGCTATCTCAATTGTCATAAAAGGTCAGTGGTGCAGACTACATAAATAGAAAATAGTCAGAAGTTTGTTAGAGAAACCAAACTTGTTAGCAATAAAAAAGATAACCCACCAATGATTTCAAAATTTCACTTTTGTAGAGGTAATTTTCACTCACTGAAAATTACAGTTAGTCTTGAAACTCAAAAGAGTTAGTCCTCAGGCAGCTGTTTAAATTACTGTTCCATGCACGGTTCAAACAGCCTTGGAGTAGATGGTTTTGAGACAAAATAGCTGAAACCACACTCAGTTCTGAGTTGCAGAACCCTCAGGACATCTCCCTAATGCATCACTATCACCTTCCAGGATTTCATTTGATAATTAAAATATCTCTGTGAAATTATTTAATGCCAGAAACCCAAGCATTTAGTGCCAGAATCATTCCATGCAATGTAAAAAAATTAGATCTATAATAACTGTCACTCATTCATTGATGTCAGAGTAACAATGAACAACTATTTTATAAGAAGAGAAAGTTTGTTCCTCTTGAATTAATAAAGCCTTTGTAACTAAAATTCAGCTGGGGGAACTTGTTCATTAGTAATTTTTAAATTATAAAAAAAGAAATTGAAGACAAAATTACATGTCCTTCATGCTGCATGAAGTCCATCCTGTGGCGAACACAAAACCAGTGGATTTCCAGTCATGATTTTGCTTACTGGGGTCAGTGTGAGCCAGTGTCCCTGGAGAGACCCTTGTGCATGGGGAAGGAATAGTGACCAGCAAGGATCCCTGATACGGCTGCAAACTGCTGCCTTCAGTGGAGTTCTGCACATCCACTGTCCACAGGGAAGCACACTGGGCTAGTGTTGACCAGCCAAGAGACTTATTCAGCTTTTGGGATGATTAGACTACAGGAATAGGAGCCACCACAGTCACTGCAAAACAGGAAGCGTTATTCCTTCGTGAAATGCTGCAGTTCATGTGTGCATCTCCACCCTCCTTTTCACATAGAAACTGTCACAAGTTGACAATGTTATGCTCATTCTGCAATCCTTGGAAGGCCTAGTATGAATTATGAGAGTCTGGAAGACTAAGTCATGTTTTGTTTTGCATCATAAAATCATACAATGGATTGGGTTGCAAGGGACCTTAAAGATCATTGAGTTACAACACCCTGCCCTGAGCAGGGACCTTTCCCACTAGACTCTTTCCCACTAGACTTTTGCTAGTCCCTATTAACTTTAGGGACTTAACCTGAAACTCCTCTGTTGCAACACAGAATTACTCAATTTTTTCATTAAGTTGGAGAAAACTCAATTCTAGTCCTATCCATTATTTTCTTTCACATTGTCATGGTTTAACCCCAGCCAGCCACCAAGCCCCACACAGCTGCTTGCTCAGTCCCCCACCAATGAGATTGGAGAGAGAATCAGAAGGATGGAAGTACAAAAAACACGGATTGAGACAAAGACAGTTCAATAGGGAAAGTAAAAGCTATGCACACAAGCAAAGCAAAGCAAATCAAGGAATTAGCTCACTGTTTTCCATGGGCAGGCAGGTTTCCATTGAGCCATCTCCAGAAGAGCAGGGCCCATCCCACATAACCGTGACATGGGAAGACAAATGCCATCACTCTCCATATCCTCTCCTTCCCTTCCCCACTTTCTATACTGACTATGATGTCAGGTGGTCTGGAATATCCCTTTGGTCAGTTTGGGTCACCTGTCCTGACTGTGTCTCCTCCCAAACTCCCACGCACCCTCCCCAGAGGGAGTGTATCTAAAGCAGAAAAGGCCTCGGCTCTCTGTAAGCCCCATTCTGCAATAACAAAAGCATCTCTGTATTAACAACGCTGTGTTCAACACAAATCTGAAACACAGCCCCACATTTGCCAGGAAGAAAATCAACTCTACCCCAGCCAAAACTAGCACACATACTCAATTAGTTAATTATTGTGTGCATTATTTTTATACAGGGGTTCAAATACTCCACTGTGCACATGTTCATGATGGGAGAATAATATAATTACAAATTAAACTACATCAGTCTTTCTTGAGATATATTGTTTTGGATTTTTCTAAGAGTCTTAGGATTTAGAAATTCTTCAGATCAGTAGCAGTTCTGAAGCATTCAACTCTTTTTGTCCCTAATGACAGGAAAGCTGAAGTATACATAGTGGCAGCAGGGAATCATGCCAGTTAGGTTCATGTTGTTATTGCCATGAGAACTAAACATTAAAAACAGCTATATCTTATTTACAAAACAGTTGCTCCCTGCTGAAATTTTTTAATGTAAGCTTAATTTTGCAGAAAAAGTAATTTTTTATTCACATTATGTACCACAATATCATAATATTTTTCAGTGGATAACACAGTATTCACTCTAGGAATAGTTCTGTAATCACTCTATGAGCTGCATGACAATGAACCTGAGGAAATTATAAGAAACTATCCATTTCAATGCTAAATTTATACTTAAAATTCCAACTACTTAATGGAAATGTGTTTAAAGAAAAAATGATGATGATGATGATGAAGAAAATATATTCATCAAGGGCTTCAGATTCAGGTGAGTTTTCTACTTTCTGCAATTCATGTGATTGAAAATGTTGGCAATATTCTGATGGCTCCTTTGTGTTGTGGTTCCCTGCTAAATCTACCCTTGTTGACCTTGAGAACAAATGCTGATCAGAGAATCTTAGAATTTTTTGGGATGGAAGAGACCTTCAAAAGCCACCTAGTCCAACCCCTCTGCAATGAGACATCCAGATCAGGTTGCTCAGAGTGTGGTCCAACCTGACCTTCAAGGTTTCCAGGGATGGGGCAGCTCAAACATCTCTGGGTAACCCACTCCATGGTTTCACCCTCATTGTATATAGTTCTTCCTTATATCTAGTCTAAATCAACTATCCTTCAGTTTGACACCATCACCCTTTGCTCCATCCCTAGAGGTTCTAGGGAAAATCTGTCCCCATCCTTCTTATAAGCCTTGCTTAAGTACTAAAAGGATTCAAAAGGAAAGTAATGGTAAAGAACTGGGAGGAAAAATTACCTAGAAAGAGCTTCTGAGTTATGGAAATTTGGTCATGCATAATTCTGGTCAATTACAGCAATATTAAAATATCAATAACAAAAAATATAAGACATATTTACATTGGCAATAAAATTAGTACCTGCTTTTAATTGTACACACAGCAGAGTACAGCTAAATATATTTTCTTAAATGAGGAATATAAATCCAAGCAATTTTGGTTATATATTTACAAAATACTGTATTATATTAAAGAGTGACCATAACAAGAGACATTTTTTTGATTTTCCTGCAAGGAAGACACAAAATACAGCTATAAACTAAATCAATATTAGCTAGGTAAGCCAAAAATTTAATTAATCAGAAGACAGCACATTAAATATGCAGTTAGGGTTTCTTTTGTTCTGATGAATGTATTAAGGAGATTTCTATTAAAAAGAATAATGTTCATTGTTTCTCCTTGCTATGGATCTAATACAAATTCAATACTATACCCTTATAGCAAGCTTTGGATGCTAAGAGCACAAAATTTCTGAAGCAATTGGTCATAGGATTTGAACTTAACTGCATGATTTACTCTAGATTGTATTCACAAATAATGGGATTTAATAGAAATTCTTTATTCCCATCATCCATTTTTCAGATTGACATGTTTCAGACATGCAGACAAAATACTAAACTCCAAACAGTAGAAATTGTTTGGAGGTTTGCATTTGTACCAAAGACATGCCATACACAGGGTCCTATTGGTGATCCAAACACTGAGAGCTGCAGGGACTTTTAAGTGTATCACGTGTCAAAAAAGTTGTTTTCATCACATTACATTTTTTTAACACTTTAGAAAAATTCCAGAAGCAGTCTGTTACTGGTGAGAGATCTCTTCCCATCCTTATCTTGACCCATGAGCCCTTTGTTATATTTTTTGTCACCTTTCCAGTTGATGAGGGGAGGGAAAGACCAGCCTTGGTGGGCACCTGGCACCCAGCCAGGGTCATCCCATCACACTTTGGAATTTTGATTTCTATTTTTTCTAAGCTGAGTTTATTTTGCTCATGAATTAACAGAGTCCTTTCCCATAATATACTGATTGAGAGATCTGTCTGAACATGGATTGAACATATCCTCTGTCTCAGAAATACCACATACACTAAAGGATGGATTGACTAGCTACCTTGCTTTCTTGTGCCATAGAAATACTTCTGAATGATTCCCAATCAGTACAATGTGGTTCTGTATGTTGGTTTTTCAGCCTTCCTAAAGGGAAGACATGTGGGTCATGAGTAGAAAAATAGGATGTACATGGACAACCCGCAGTGTTTCTCCACACAAATGCTTTTAGAAGTACTGTGCCAGATAGCATGCCTTAGACTTAGCCCCAGAACACAAAATTCAACTTTTCAGCTGAAATAAAACTTTAAAATTTTACATTTTCATCATTATGTAAGATTAATATTAAAATCAAGAAGAAAAATTGTAGGTCTTCTTTAGCATGATTTCACCTGGGTAAAGTTTTAGGTTTGCTTCAAGTCTGTTGTGACCAGTTTTTGGTTTTATAGTAACACTCATGTCGCCCATGGTTTTTTGCAGCTATTTTCTTCCCCTCTCCCCCCAAATATGACTTTAAAATAGCCTGAAAATATAAGATATAACCCATCTAGAACATGAATCCACCAATGTATGATAAATCTATTACAAAACTGGAAAAAATTACTTTCACTATCTCTAGGCAACAAAAATTGTCAACCTGAATGATCTAAATTTATCACTTTATTTTATGAAATGCACACTTATAATACCATATATATGAGTGTGCTTGTACATACACAGATAATTTCTTTCAGTATTTTATTCTATAAATCATGAGCTAATTCAGACAATTACAGCAACTCAGAGGCCAGCATAAGTTGAAATACCTTTAAAATGCAGTTTTCTTTATAATACAGATATTTTAGCAAGTCTACTCCTAAAGTTTCAATATCTTGATTTTACTTTTCATTGCCCCTAGCAACACAGGGTTTGAGAGACACAGAAAAGACTGTTTGAAAGACAGAAATGCATAAAGGGAAAATCTGCAAAGATTTTACCTTCTAAATGTCTATTAGGGTTCTATTTCACAGCTCAATCTTACAAACTCTTTATTGAGCAAGATAGCAATTGCTGATATATTTAAACCTCTTGACCTGATGGATAATCCCCCTACAACAGAACACAAAAAGAATAGCTCTGCCCAGCATGGGCAGTGCTGCCCCTGTTGTTATTGTAAACTCAGGAGCAAGATGAATGCAAAAAGTGAAAAAGGAAAGAGAGATCATCCACCTTTTTATCTTTTGTGGGTATCCTGAATGGCATCAAGCCAAAATTGGGCAACATGTTATTATTAAACAGTGTACTTAACTGGGTGCCAGTGTGCAGCCTAGTTTGTAATTTCCTAGGATAGTTGCAGGCTTTGAAGAAGGCTGAATGAGTTCACATACAGGACACAGAAGAAGACAGTCAGGGCACAGGTCATTTCCTGGAAAAGGAGGTAAAAGAGTCTCTCTTGAAGGCAAACTTGTCAAGGATCTGGAAGGGTCTTCAATGTGGCAGATCAAGCTGAAGTTAGGAAACTCAAACAAACATAGATCACAGGTATTCCTCAGAGGTAAAAGGCACAAACAGTAAGGCAGACAAAATCCAGCTTCATTGAAAGATGTAGAGAGAGTCATCTCCAAAGAGGTCAAATTCTTTACCTGTGAGACAGTTCCTAAATGGATCAAGGCGATGTTACCCACTGTGATAGGGACAACCTGCATGTGCAGTTATTACTATAGTGCCATGGCACTATAGTGGGCACATGCTATGATTATAGTCAACATTGTTTCATACACTTACCAAGATGATGTTCTGGCCTGCCACTTAAGTCATGCTGTGCTCTACCTGCTCTTTTTGCCCACTTTTGCAAACCAATTACTCTGCTTCTGATTAAGCACTGTTTGTGTTCAGCACAGCTTCCAAACTGCCCAAGGTCTTTTTGAACTAGAAATTTAATTGGAGAAAAATGTCTACTAAACACTAATTAGCTCGGAGGGCAATCCCAAGGAAATCTCAGTAAGATAAGTCACTCTCACCTCGAAGTGAATAATTATTTTCATGTCTAAGAGCCCATAATTGGACACACACAATAAACCTGTTTAGATATTTTGCCTTGTGTTTTTGATATAAACTGACACAGTGCAATGGCTGTGAAAGGTGCATTCCTCAGAATGCTTGTTATCCAACAAAGAAAAGGAAGAGACTCTTGCATTGCATTAGACAAGGAATTGTTTAAAAAACAATTCTGTTCAAACTCTTCAAAAAAACAGTTAAAAGCAAAAGATGGCTTCTAGTGTTGCAAAATAAAGCTTACATATGTACAGGACTTTAACATTAAAGAAGAGCCTAAGAACTATCCCCAGAAAAAGGGGTGGAGGGGGGGAACAGAGGGAGATCTGAATGTAAGAATGAGGTGCATTCTCTCCTCCCCATCCTGCAAGAGGATTTGGCTTATACAATTTTGGAAGAGTAGAGAAAGTACAAGAAATCTCTGGAACCTCTATGATCATCTGGAGGGAAATATTGCATGAAGTAAAGACACTTCCCATATCTTACATAAGGTGATGTGATTTCTTCAATTTTTTCAACCACAGAACTCAAGTTTCTGTCTCTGTTGTCTGCTTTGAATTTGATACATGAATTCACATTTTATTGTGTCCTGACTCCAGTGAAATGTGACAAAGTAGCCCCACAGGAAAAAAAAAATTATCATGCTAATACTTTCTAAATGTCAGGTGTACCAGCCATCAGGGAAGAAAATAAATACATATATATATGTTAATTTAAATTAAAAATTACAAAGCTTTTTCTGGAAAACTGTAACTCTTCTCCAGCTTATTACAGAAAGGAAAGTAAATATTTGCCTTTAAGATGATCCAACATTTTCCCACTATAATGAAACATAATTTTCTGAAGCAGTTTTTGCAGCACACATATTTATGAATGTGTGTTTACACTTCCTTCTACTTTTCAGAATTTTGCTTTTTTGGTGGCAAGACTCTTAAACACTTTCATTAGAAATAAATGCCAGCAATCAACTTGCTATGAATTCATTTGTAGCTAAAAGGAATAAACAAAAAGTTTTACACTAACATCTTTTTGCTATGAAACTCTTGTCTCAGAATTTAAACAGTTTACAAGAGCATGATTTTTTGTGTCAGAACAGCGCATACATGTGTGAGCTTCCAGAACTCAGTTTGTAATTAGTTCTTAAAATAAAACCACTTGAAAGTTAAACAGAAACTAAAAAAGGCATTGAGGAAAAACACAAAATGCCATAAAATTTTGCCTTATGCACAATATGACAAGTACTATTGTCTTATTACTACAATTTACTAATTTAAACTAGTAAATGTCTTGTCCACTTTTGTCCACATCTAAGTGTTATGTGGCTTTAGAGATTAGTTCTTAAAGTCCTTGTCATAATCTTAAAAAGTTCCTAAGCATAATTTCAGAAGACATCACTAACTGTTGTTTACTTCATTTGTTTCATAACTATTTCTCTCATATTAATCACTTATACAACACAAAAAAGTTATGGCTTTTATCATAGTGTGATTTCATGTTTTTCTTTCAAATGCAATTTGTGAGTAAACACCTGGACTGAGATGCCAGCTCCAAGACAAAACCATAAAGACCTAACTAGAGATTAAATTTCTGCTGTAAGAAGAGAATCCTTCACATTTCAGAATTTATTATGACTTCCACTCTGGTGAGAAATTTAATGGAATAAAAACAATTAGTCTGGTATTTGGCACACCTTGAACTAGAATTAATTTCCCTCTTGACTATGAAAACTTGAACGTAAAATACAGAGAGCACAGAAATGAACATTGATAGATAAGTAAAGTTCAGCTGCACAGCAGACAAATCCATTTTTAACTTTGTTCAGAATCCATTTTCTCATCTCTTAAACACTCATAAGCTTTCAAGACCAGAAAGAGAACATGTATTATTTCCATGAATTTTTTTAAAACATAAATACCTCCACAACTGCACAAGTAGCAAGGTTTTTAAAGTTTTTTTTCCAATCTAAATGAATCTGTGATTCCATAATTTCATTCCTCACTCAAAGCAGGCTCACAAATTTATTTTCAATTTAGCTTCCAAACATGCAGGACCTGTCACGTAAAAATTTGAGTTTCTAAGGTGCTGAGAAGCCAATATAGTATGGCACAAGCATAACTGCAGAAGATTAGTAACAACTAATTAATTTGTATAATAAGTTATAGCATATCCTGTTAATTTTGAGGCTAATCATGCTAATGTACATTTTAACCCTATATTAGAGTTGTGAATCTCTGTGTTTTTGCAAAAGTCTGTGAGAGAATAGTTTTAACAACTATTTCTGGGGAGTAAAGTTGCTGGAAAGAAGAAAAGAAGAAATTTCTTTTAGGGGAGCACCATGACTATCTCTTGGCTTACTTGCTCCTGATTTTGAGCAGATATTCTATATGCAGAAGCAAAACCTCTTAATTCAGCTCTCAAATACCTCAAGTAAACACCATTGGCCTTTGGAGCCATGCACTGCAGAGTCATTCTACTGACACAGTATTGAATGGCAATAAAGGTCATCTTGGACTGTCAAAGTACTCAAAAGCTGAGGAACTGTCTGCCAAGACTTATACCAGGCTGTGTTTTCCTCACAAGAAGTTCTCTCTATTTTTGCAGCAGCCTCAGAAGAGATGTAGCAGGAAAAACATTTCCTGTCCCAATTCTTACAAGTAAATTAGACGTGGTCATGAGAGACTGCAGGAGTGCTGCACAGCAAAATTTAGTGCTTTGTCAGACTATTCTTATTTTCTTACAGACCTGTGCTTTATGTCAATTAAAATCTTGTTAGCATTTAATGAGAGTTAAGTGGCAAGATCAAATATTTTTAATCATTACTCTGTTTTACAAACTAAGGGAAATACTCCCAGCATCTTCAACTCCACTCAACAAAGTGGTTTGGAAGAGGAGAAGAATCTGAGAGAATGGACAATTCCTCATAATGGTTTTTTTGCATGGTATGTTAATACATATTTTCAGTAAATTTATTATGGTCTAAATTAATGAAGATCAATTTCAAAGCCCATGTTTTCGGTAGGTAACAAGCCCAGTGAATTAGCCCATATCCATATATGTAGTCTTTTTTAGTTGTTTTGTTTGTTTCCTTATGAAGTGTTCTAAGCTACTGTCCCAACGTGTAAATTAGAAACCTTTTAACTTCCTCTAATCTCTACTAGTCCTGTGAGAAGTTCCAAGTCTTATTAAAACAAAATCCTTTTCATTCTGGAGGTACAATACATGTGTAATTCATTCTTCTGCTCTTCTCAATCTCTGTTATCCTTCTAATAAACAATCTTAAATTTCCATTATTCTAGAGCTAAATTATTCTTACAGAAACATATCCTTATGTAGAATATGGATAATGATATTCATTGCCTTGGTAAACCACTTGAGATCTTCAGATGGAAAACACCAGATAAGCAAATATTATCATAATAAACATGCTTTTCATACAAAAAACCAATTATAATATAAATCAGATGCATTGTCAAAAGAAGTAAACATTGATAGCCTCCAAAACACACTATTGTGTTGAACAGCATTCTAACATACAGATGGTAATTATTTGAAAAATGTTAAGGAGAATATATACTCAAAGAAAAATATGCTGCAAGTTTAATCATAAAATTAAAAAAAAAAAAGAAAATATACTCTTGGTAGACTGCTTCTAAACTTAGTGATCTTCTTCTGACAAAAGGAAGAAAGAAAATTAATAAGCACTGCAATTATTTGTTCACTACTGAGTCTAAGTGGACAATAAGTAAAACAATCAATTAGTTGAACTTTCAGTGTTTATCTTTCAGTGTGTCATCATTCTACCATGGGACTAAAATATCTCCCTGTGAATAGCAATGTTTGTCATGACTTCATAGAAATTATAGTTCAAAAATGTAGCTTTTTTAGTTCTAACTTGTGCAACAAAGTGTGGAGTTCTGTGGACAAGGTTGTTAACGTAATGATCTCATGTTTTGATACTATTCAGCTCATTACCAGTTCTTCAAATAAAAATAATAAATAATTAATATTGACCCTGAAATACATTCTCTATGACTAGAAATCATCAAGATTTTTAGTCAATAATACTCTGTTATTTCATTACTCACTCACAAATTTTGCTAACTACAATTCAATATTTACTCTAAAACATTTTTAACCATGTTTTCCTATTAAAATAAAAAAAAAATTGTCTTGTATACATCAAGCGATAACTAAATTAGAAAAATCTCACTGAAATACCTTGTTTTGGAGGATGTCTCCTCATGAAATGTATTATGTGGCATCTCTGTTTTGCACTATATAGTATCTGTGCTGGGAGAACCCCCCCATGTGCTGGGCTGCACCCAAAGCCCCATGGCAGGGAAAGTGGGGCCCCTCTGCCCCTCTGCTGGGAGCCCACCTGCAGTGCCTCATCCAGGTCTGGGATCCCAGCTCAGGAAGGGCAGGGACCTGCTAGAGCCAGGCCAGAGGAGGCACCAAGGGGAGCAGCTCTGCTGTGAGGAAAGGCTGAGAGAACTGGGATTGTTCTGACTGGAAAAGAGAAGGCCTTGGGGTGACCTAACTGTGGCCCCTCAGTACCTGAAGGGAACCAAGAAGGAAGATGGAGAGAGATTATTTATAAGGTTCTGGAGTGACTGGACAAGGGGGAATGGCTTCAAACTGAGAGCAGGTTTAGATTGGATACTAGGAAGAAATTCTTCCCTGTGAGGGTGGTGAGGCACTGGAACAGCTTTCTCAGAGAAGTTGTTTCTGCCCCATCCCTGAAAGTGTTCAAGACCAGATTGCATGGAGCCCTGAGCAACCTGGTCTAGTGGGAGGTGTTCCTGCCCATGGCAGGGGTTTGGAACTAGATAGTCTTTAAGGTCACTACCAACCCAAAACATTCTATGATTCCTTGATCATTATATTTTTTTCGCAACATTTACTTATACATGTACAGTGATATTGTTCACCCAAGAAATTATTTTCTAATTTAAAATGGAATATAGAGGGGAAAAAAATCAAAGAGATCAGCTGCTGATTATTTCTCTTGGGGTGATTTTATGAAGATACTCTACTCCCTGATTGTCGATCTTATGCCCACAAATGGGTGCTGCAGCTTTGAGGTAGGACTGGGGGACCCCAAGCTGGAGCAAGCAAAGGACTCATCTCTGTGAGCAGTGGCAAGAACAGTGTGTGATAACCTGACTGTAACTGCCATTCCCTGTCTTCCTGAGCCTCTGGAGGGAGGAGGTAGAGCTTAGAAAGAGGGAGAAGTGGTGGGAAGGTGTTTTTAAGATTTGGTTTACTTCTCATCATCCTGCTCTGAATTTGTTGATAATAAATTCAATTAATATCCTCAATTAGAGTCTGTTTCATCCCTGGCAGTAACTGCTGAGTGAACTCTCCCTGTCCCTAACTCATGAACATTTTGTTGTATTTTCTCTTCCCTGTGCAGATGTGGAGGGCAGTGATAGAGCTGCTTTGGTGGATGCCTGATGTACAGCCAGGGTCAAACCATCATAACACCCAACACAATAATCAAACCACCACAAACACCCAACACAATAATCAAAGAACCATGGATTGCAATGACCCAGGAGATGAGTGTGGCTGCAGTAGTGGCATGGGCCATTCTGCCACCACCTGCCCTGAGCAAGGGTTGGTTCCAGAGACCAGGGTCTCCCCACAGCCATGTGGTGACCACTACACAAGGTGAGCTGGTCCAGCTGGACAAGTGAGGGAGTGAGCCAGGTCTTCTTGTGAGGCCAGACCCAAAATAGGGCTCTTGTTTTCCTGGGACTGGGGCATGAAGGTGGTCTCAGATTTGTCCCAGGGCAATTCAGAGTTGCTTGTGCCCTCACAGCTCTGAAAATGACTGATGTACACATTTGTGCTACATGTTTGAAGTAACCCTTATCATTCTCTCTGTCTATAAATGTAGTTGTAAGAAAGTTTTAAATATGATTCTTGTGTGCTCTGAATCATATTTTATGTAATTATATGGGTATGCCCCCTTATAAGATTTGTAGGAAGTTTTTCTGCCTATAGCTTATGGTAGAGACATCTATCACATGCCCATCATTGTGGGCATAAGACAGAAAATCAGGGAATAGAGTATCATCATAAAATAACCCCAAGAAAAACAATTAACAGCTGATCATTCTGATTTTTTCCCTCTATATTCCATTTTAAACTTGAAAATAGTTGTTTGGGTGAAAAATATCACAGTACAAGTATAAGTAAATGTTGGGAAAAAAATATAATCATCAAAGAATCCTAGAATGTTTTCTGTTGGTAGTGACCTTAAAGACTATCTAGTTCAGTAAAATATTAAAAACAGTAAACAATGACAGTCACTGAGAAATCAAGAATAAAATTTTGGAAAATGCATTGAATTACAGGTACATTCATGGTACTTTATCTCTCTTGGATTTATGAATATACAATAATAAGGCAACAGCCTTACACTATATAGTGGATGAACTTCTGTTCTCCCATTTATTGTACAGTTGAGTACTCTATCCATTTTACAAGTGGTTTCTGTAGTTTAAAGGTTCCATAGGATGGGTTCACTCTTTATTAAAGAATTACCATGTATTTCCACTACTAGTAGTAGAAACTAAAAAAAAGAATTCCCATTGGAGACATCTCTTTTGTCAGGAGTACTTACCCTGTGTTAAAATTTTACATTTTAACTTGCAGATAATTTTCAAAAGACATAGGGAGCAGCACTGAAATGCATTAGATGATTAGATACTGTTAATGTGAGAAAATATAGGCTAGTAGGAGTTTGTTTTCCAGGAAAACAAATTTCTTTCAGTGGAGACTATGAAGCAATCCATGATGAAAATTTACAAAGAAACAATTGCAGTACAGATAAATTATGTTAAGTTGCATTAGTTGTCATGTATGAAGTTAGTGTTTATCAAATTATGTCTCAATCTAAGAAAAACTATTTCAGATTTTGCAAAATTATAGAAAAAATAGAAACCATGGGTGAGTAGGATATTAAGTATCTTCTAGCATTTGAAAAGATGTCATAGACTATTTCTTACAAGAAATATGACAAGAGAGTTTAAAACAGGAATAGAAATATTCTAAAATGTGTTAACTTTAGATGAAATATGTTTTATTTAAGAAATGTAGAATAATAAATCTAACCCTGAAAAATTTTGATTACAATAGTAACCATAGTCATAAAATCTATATAATTTAATAAAAACTACTAATACTGCATTGACTGTACTTGTTTCTAGTACATTACAATATAACATTACGATTATTTGAAGAACTAAGTGCAAAGCTTCCTTCATTAGACTAGGAAGAACTGGTGACATGTGAACCACCTGGAGCTATTACAGCAGTATGAAATGCTTCTTGTTTTTCATTTCTACATACTTATAGAGTGATTTCTGAATGATATACATTTTTATCCTGAAGGACTTTAGTATTGATCAAAATACTCAAAGTTTTTAGCATTTATCAAAAATATTTTACCACCAATTTTTGTCATAGAGATGTCATCAACTCTTACAAAGTTGATCAACATGAAACTTTACAGCAACAGTGCTCAGTTCCACATCTCTTACTCCTAAGGAATCCAGCTTCACATGAACTGATTCAAGTATATCGATATGAATTTTGCTCAAGTCTGAGATTTAATTAATGCCCTTAATGTACTAATAGGAATTCAAATCAAACTCTAGGAAATAATGTCCTTCCTATCATCTTTCAGTTAAGGAAGTTCAATTAAAATTTTTCAGTCAAAAGAGATTTCAGGCTGAGGTTGTTAAGTGATAATAAACATTAGAATAGGAGAATTTTAGGCACTGTGGAAGGCAGATATTTGAATGATATATAGAATTGTTGTTTAGAATTTATTTTTAATATCTTTTTGCTGAAAATAAATTTGAGACTTTATCAGCTTCATAGAAATAACATATCGAGGGACATAGTGGAAGAAGGTGGCAAATATTTGGTAAATTAATTCAAAACCAGCATTCCCTTTTCCCAGAAGAAGCTGCAGTAATAAAAAAACTACAAAAGCTTCCAATTTCGATTGACTGAAAGAACTGAAGAGCAAGTTTCAAATATATATATATATATAAATGTGTGTAGTGAGAGTACTCCACACTAGAAGCTGTCTTTAAATCATTTCTGTTAATTTTTGCTCCTACCTATATTTTACTATTTAATAATTAATGGCAATTATCAGTTATTTGACTTTACAATTCCTTAATAACAAAAAATGAATACACAAAATATTATCATTATTTGAAAAAATGATTAGAATTTTTGGATAGATATTTTTAACATTTTCACTTTCAAGACAGAGAATCAAGTAGAAATTGTTTCTGTTCATTGGGTAATTCCTTCATATCCATTGTAAACCTTTACCTCTGGAACTGCATTTGAACCACGGGGCCTCTGGGTGGAATTCTATTGACAGGCACTATCAGCTCTCTAGTCACCACTTGTTGAATGGTGCTTGTCAGTGGTAGAGACAGTCACAGGGGAAAAGTCAGAGGAAAGTCTTGCTGCACACTGCAATGGAGTTGAGAATTTAAAGATCAGTCAATATTTATCTATGACAAATTGAGCACTATTGAAAAAGAATAACCGATAAATTTGTGAAATGAGTGGGGTTTTCTCTGAGTTTTTTCCACTGTATTAGCAAAAAACCTATTTGGGAATGCAAAAAATTTGGTGTGCCTTACTTTTGTCCAATATTAGAGTGGCTATTTTTTCCCAAGTGACTCATTGCCTTCTTTCTTCATGAACTGATGAAAGAGCAGCATTCAAAACACCGGCACAAATTAGTACCTTGGTTAAAACATACTTATTTACTTCTTAATGCAGGGAGTGAGAAAATAAACTCTTTTTTCAAATCAATAGTAAATAATCATGTAAACATGCTGTGTGTTTTAGCTCTGGGACTGTGCATAGTACTGGAAGAATCCAGATGCCAAACATAAAGAATGTAAAGAACAGGGTGTCTCCAGAGAATCTGAGGAACAGATGAAAGATCTTGCACAAGAGTAAATCAGACCGAAGAAATCTTGCTGGATAGATCCATTACTACTTAAAAGCAAAGTCTATGGTACATTTAAGAATATATGTATACTCTTAAACAAAGGTGCATACACACCCATTCTACCCATGGTTTCCTTTAATGGCAAAGCATAGTTGCTTTTGTTCACACATGTTTATGTGACAGATACATTTTCAAACCTCATGTGACCCTTGTTGGTACTTGACCTTTCTCAAATTTCAAAAAGGAAAGAGATCCTTAGAATATTTTCATATCACATTTCATAGGTTTTTCTCTCTCCTTTTCTTACACTCTTCATTTATATGTGAGGGCATAAAATCTTTTCCTTTTCCTAACCATTACCAAAAAATTAAATGAGCACCAAAAAGTCCAATGCGATGGTACAACAAAGAAACAATTTTCTACCAAACTGAACTTGTCTATGAACTTCAAGACACACTTTAAAATTCCACTGAAAATAGCTATTTTGTATGAAAGCTATCACCTTAGGTCCCCCCATTTTCCCTTGGGGTCAATTTATTTTTGGATGTTACTAGTTTTTTTGGGGATTTTTGTTTTGGTTTTGTTTTTTGGTGGGTTTTTTTTTTGGTCGGTTGGTTTGCATCCTCACATTCTAGCTCTGTGTTATAGCTATGTGGTTTTGCATCAATTAGAGGATTTCCTTGTAGTATAATTCATCAATGTTTTAAATGGGATCAGGAATGAAGCATTTGGGAAAATTGTGAAGATTTCTATGAATTCACTTCCCCATGGCAACTTCTTTTTAATAATTAGCAATCTTGGTATGAAAATCCATAGCTGCACAAAGCAATAAAATAACAAAATAGAATCTCCAAAATATGCTAAGGTATTTACTGTAGTTTATTCACATATGGGCAAAAGTTTTCCGCAGACTTCTTTGAGACTGTAAAAAGAAGAATCTGGGCACCAAGGAAGCTCCTTTCTTGATACCAGCTGTTTAGGTGTTGAGAGCTCACAAAAATAAATAAACTGTATATCTATGTGTGTATATATATGTGTTTGTGCAACTTCTGGCCTTTAAGTGCAGTTGTAACTCCAGAAGCAGAAAAAACCCTTTTGTAATGCTGCATATAAAATCTAGGTGCTGCCAAGGGATTACATATCTGATTTGTAGATGACAATTTGGCAAGCATTGATTACAATCCTTGCAGTGGGTTGACCCTCTGTCTAAGAGTGTTCTGCCTTTATGTAACTAGCTTTAAATTATTGACTGTTTGCAGTTATGCTTCTGTTTCAAACAGAGCAAATGAACCAACACAAAATATGTTTTGAATGTAATAGTCTGAAAAAAAGAACATAAACAGAATCAGTTTTCAAAATATTTGGACCTAAGTCAGATGCAAGTAGACTAAAACTCCTGTATCTGGGGATCATTAAAATGGTTACTTGAATAAATATGCAGATATTGCTTTGCTCAACTAGACAATTAACCAGACGTTATAAATTGGAAATTCCATCAAAGTTTTATACAGCAAAGGCTGAAGAAAGATGTAACATCAAATTTAAAAATTGCTAGACTTTATTTGTTATGGAGGTGCAAAACTATACAGTGAAAATCTGCAGAAAGCTGCTTCTGAAATGTGATCCACTCTCTAATATAAATTTGACATTGTCCATCATAAACGGATTTCCCATCCCATCCATTCCCACAAAAAAAAAGGATGTTATTCTTCTTTTTAAACTGACAGAAATATGGATTATTCCAATCAAGAAGAGCACTGATATTTGAAAGTGATTTGAAGTAAATTATGTCCCTTGATAAACTGATAGACGTAGACTATGACTATGATGACAATTCTGATAATTTCTTTTTGTACAAACAGCTTGCAAACAAAGGGACATATACAGGTGAATAAAGCAGATATGAAACTGCCACTGCCTGCTAACTGGCACACCTACTGTTCTGCAACTCAAGTTGAAGAAATGAGTTGTCATCTAGAGACCCTGGATGCAGTCCTCATCAGAGAGTATCTCAGCTGAATGCTTCATTCAGAGTCCAATAACACTGTATTTGAAATAATGTTTTTAAATATACAACACTTCTTGGCAAAAGCTCGTTTTGACATTTTTCCCCCAGTCTTTTGGGATGTGACCTTTTGCCACTGAAATACACAAGACTTATTGCAATGAAGAATCCTTTCATTCTGGAAGCTTAATATCAGTGGATTTGGAACTAGATGACCTTTAAGGTCCTTTTCAGTGCAAAACATTCCATGATTCACTGATTGATTCCTTTTCCTTCTTAGTATTTCTGAATATATATGTAATTAATAATTTATTGGAAATTAGGAAAAAAAACCCCAAAGCTTGAAATCTATACAACTATTATAAAGTAGGTATAGATGTTGATTCCTCTTTCAAAATGTTGTTACTAGGTGTACACAATTATCTTAATTCTAGTGGCAGGTGTTTGATGCTCCATAAAAGAAATTACCAAGTTAACTTCAAAAAGACTAGTAATAGTTTCAAAAATTGCTTCTCAGTGAAGACAAATAATTATAAATTTTAGGAAACATCCTGTTGAATTGACACAGTTGTAATGACATCTCTGTAGGTGGTTCATATCTTGCACTGCTTTATAAGCTGCTTGGAGCATAATGACAGCATTTGCACAATAGGCCCACGCAAGGGTGAGGCAGCATAATTGCAGCAGCAGTGAAGCATGAATACAGACTAATTAACAAAATTGGAACTGCTACACTCATGCTCACATTTCATCTATCTTATTTCATTTACTTTTACATGCTTTTGTGGTCACAGAATTGCTGTGTTTGTTGTCTGAATATTGCAGATAATATTGTCCATTTGCTGCCTCCATCTTCCTGTTTTCTTGGAATGCGTCAGTTGTACAAGCAAAACCCCATTTACTGAGGATTCTCTTCTAATCTTTTACTTAAGGTCATGCCATGGGCAGCCCGTGCTCCCTTGCATATGCAGTATATATGTAGTAATGTCCTAGGGTGACTTTATGATGCTTGTATCCCCAGTCATCTGTTCTGTTTATGCTGGATATTATATTCTGTGCCTTCAAGACTGGCTGAGAGCGAAAACAGGGAGAAGAAGAATGGAGTTTTGCTATCAGTGACTGCACTCACTCCACATTCTGCGCTGGATTGTGCCGTCTGGGCACGGACGGAGCAGAACAGAGTGCTCCTTTGCTTTTTGGTTAGTTTAGCTAGCCGAGGCAGAGAAGTTTTCCCCGGACTGTTTTTCTTTCCCTTTTCTTGGAACTGTTTGAGCCTGCTCCAGACTGGGACCTGGAGAGCACCAAGAGTTTGCACTTTGTGGCCTACCGAGGCCTACTTGTCACCATGATATTGTATGAAAAATCCCTTCGCCAGGATTTTTTCTCCTGAGAAGCTGGGAAGCTCCAGCTTCTCCATGTTTTGCTCCTTTGGAATGTGATTTGGAGAATTGTTTACCCAGCATGTGAAATTGTTTTTAATTAATGGCCAATCACAGCAAGCTGTGTCAGACTCTGAGTCTGTCACAGGTTTTTATTATCATTCTTGTTTAGCCTTCTGATGTCTCCTTTCTCTTTCTTTAGTACAGTTTTAGCATATAATTTCTTTTAATATAATATCATAAAATAATAAATAAGCCTTCTGAGAACTTGGAGTCAGCTTCTTATCTCTCACCTCATCCTGGGGACCCTCACAACACCACCAACAATTGGTGACCCCAAGTGAGTGACACCGCAACACCTACTCTGGGCAACAGCCTTTCCCTGAGCCAGAGGGACTGATAACAGAGCAACCTCCCACAGGAGAGACTTCCTGAATCTGTCATCTCTTCAGAGCGGTGATTGAATTTTGTCATCTGGTATTGTTCATTTTTTGTACTGGAGAGTGCTCTGCCTGTTAAATAAACAGGTTTGTTCCACTTCTCTCTGAAGAAATTTTTCCTGAACCAGATGAGGGGAGGGACCGTGTGGGTTTGCTTTCTGGGGGGGCCCCATTGGAGGTTTTCTCCCAAATTTGCCCTAAACCAGGACAAGTTATAAACAAGCATGTATACACACCTATATGCACACACACCTAAATTCACAGATTCTTCTAAGGAGCCTGCAAGAAAGATCAAGAGAGAAACTATTTACAAGAGCTTATTTACAGGACAAGAGGGAATGGCTTCAAACTGAGAGAGAGCAGGTTTAGGTCAGGTATTTAGAACAATTCCTTCCCTGTGAGGTGGTAAGACAGTGGCACAGGCTGGAAGTGTTCAAGGCCAGGTTGGATGGGGCTCTGAGCAAGCTGTAAAAGGTGTTCCTGCCTATAGTAGGAGGGTTAAAACTAGATGATCATTATGGTCCCTTCCAACCTAAGCCATTTTATGATTCTGTGATTATCCCTTTTCTATGGTTTTCCACTGGACTAAAGCTACTATAAAACCTTTTTTTGTATGTGTATGTAGCCCCTCCTAAATCCTGTCCCCCTTTTTAGGGACTAAATGTTGTTGATGAAAATGAGTCTCAGAGAGCTGGTTTTGATCTTGATTGCACGGGAGAATCAAGACAGGACAGGGGGCCTTGTACCCCCATGGCTCTTGGAGCTCTGGAAAATGTTTTTTATTTCTGCCTGGGGAAAAGGTAAGGAAAAGTACTGGGAAAACTAGCTGCAAATACACTAATAGGCTACAAAAAATATGCAAAGAATACAGAGAATATGTAAAAGAAAAAAGGCAAAAATCAATTCAGCATCACTTCAAATACCATGTCCTTGGATATGTCAAAACAAATACTGGTATAGGGAAAGAAAATTCCTTCCCAAAAGTGGGAAGCAGGTGGTATTTCTCACGGGAGGTACAAGGTAAAAGCATTCTCTTTAAATGAGCCGTTTCTTTATTTTTTAAACTGCTGAAATGACAGAGTTTAATTTGCACTGACTGAAAAAAAATAAAATGAAACACTGGAAGATGAACAAAAAGAGATCTTATATGGAAGATTAATTTCATAAATATGTTTAGTTTCTGTTGTATTTTCTCCAGCAGTAGGAAGAAATAGGCAGAACCTCCCATCTTTGCATTAGTGATACTCATTAATCCCAGCAGAGCAACACTGTGTGCAACTACAAAAGGCATCTCTGAACAGCACCAAATATTCAATTCAATTAATAGGATCATTTTGCATGGTTTTACTCAGCTACTATTAATTGTTAATGATCATCCATAACATCTGGGAAAGAAGGGCAGTTCCACCACACGAAATGCTTCTGGCACTGAACTGCACATTGTCTTAGAGAAGAGACTTCTCTGAAATGGCAACACTGGGTCAGCACAAAGGCATTACACAGTCAGACTTGCTTCTATTTTCTGCCTTTTTGTTTGTCACAAATCAAATTTTGCAGTCTTGACTTGCAGCATCTGTTTTTCATGCTGTTTAACCCTGCTACTGGATTCTTCCTAGAAAAAGATCACATTGTGCCTTAAAGAACAGTGGAGGGCAAGGTTTAATTTTTTGACCTGGCTAATTTCAGTTGCTTTATGTAGGTTTTCTTGGTTTTTTAGAAGACAGCCTGTAGATTCTCTCATTCTAGATGTCAATCACCATCTCTTCTCCTACCAGGCTTTCAATAATTTTGAGACCCCTAGATCATGCCATCTTTTTCAATCTTGATCTTTTCTTATTTTTAAAATCAGCTCAATTTGTTGAATTCATTTTCTGTAATAAAAAGTACATAAATTAAACAATACATTCTGTGGTATCTTCTTACTGAAACGATAAAAAATATATGTTTAAAATCAGTTTTTCCTGAAAACAACTATTCTCTTCCTTTCTGCCATCAGCATTAGTCAATCAGGTGTTTACAGACATAGTATGAAGCTTCCTTTAAGCTTCTCTGCTACTCTATCATATTTTGAAATTATTTTGGCTGTTAAGAGCCTTTCTCTATTATTCCATTCTAGCCATGTTTCACTCGATAATTTATCTATGATAATCTATGTTCAGAATTCTCTCAGAGACAGGTATGAATAAGGTCCATCTCAATTAGTCATAAGTTGTGTGTGAGGAGGAAGACAATTAAACTTTTGTAAATAATCAGACATTCAGTAGAAAAGAACTGAAAATGTTTTTCCTCAGTTGTACATAAACTAATTTTCAGGCAAACGTTGAATGAATAAGAATGACTTTGTACTTGTAGCTAAGACAGTCCATGCAAATGCTTTAGAAAAAGTTAGTTATATGTGCTTGAACATAAGCTTAGGAGATAAATATTGTCCATTTTATTATTTGCTGCATATATATGCCTTAATGAAGATATAATTTTTTTATTTCTTATATCTCTATCATGTTAAGGTTGTTACTGTGTATTAAAAATATTTTGAAATTGTACCACAAAAATAAAAGAGAACAAACATTATTCTGGAAACATAAGGAAAAATAATTAATGAAATATATGGCTATTGGTCAGCAAAAAGTGAATCAGACTTTAAAATCACTAGTTCTACCGTTCTTACTTTTACTCTTGTTATTTACAACACCAAATTTTTTGTTCATCTATCAATGATATTTCAGAAGCAAGTGGTACTGGTAAGATAGTATTTTCTTAACAGTAAATGCTAACTGATGTTGTACCATTTCAAACTTCAAAAATGAGCAATGGACAAATGACTATATTACCTTTGAAATTCAAGGCAGTAGACTGAGCTCCAAGAGGACTGAATTTTTCTAAAACCCCAGGTTTAGGAAAAAATAATTATTTTTAAAAATATATTTTTAATATTTTTAAAATAATTTTATAATTATCTTTAATAATTTTTAAAATTTTTAAATTTTAGAAATTGTTTTATTTATTTTTAAATATTTTTTTCTTTTTTTTTCCATCTCATTGCTAACATTCAGTTAGTCTGGATAGCTGGAAAGTATACTTTGGGTAGTGTGGCAGGTTGACCCAGCCAGCTATCAAGCACCACAGAGCTGCTCACTCACTTCCCTCTCCTGCACAAACATGAGAGAACTGGTTGACTGAGATAAAAACGGTTTGATGAGTGGAGAAAAGGTGAAGAGGGTAGAAGTGATGCAAAGGCAATTTCTCACCATTTCTCACAAGCAGAATGATACCAGGCAGTCTCTGAGCAACAGCTGCCTCCCAGACCAGCCTCTCCCCACTGGACTCAATGATCCTGGAGGGTCCCTTCCAACTCAGAATATTCTGTGATTGTGTGATGCTTGGCATGGAATATCTCTTTGGTTCATGTGGGTATGTTTTCCATGTCCTTTCCTAACCTCTTGCTCTACAGCCTTGTCCCAGGGAGTGAGGCAGAGTGAGGAGCATCAGTGTGTAATCTACACTTTGGGTCACAAATCCAAAACATAACACTGTACTGTCTGCTGGGGAGCAAGTTAACTCCATCACAGCTGTCCATACACAAACTAGCATTGCAGAGGAAACAGGTTCCAATTATGGCCCTTTTCATGAGGAAAGCCTCTCTTGAAAATGCAAAGTACTTTTAAATCATGTATGGCTGTTTATAAAATTTCAAACCTTGCAGATTTCTAGACAAACTATGGAATATGTTTTGAATTTCTGAAACAGTCACAAATACATTTTTCAAGTCTCTTAGAAAGAGTTTGTTCCTTACATCACTATTGCATTCTTGACTTTTAAAGTGCATAGGTGAGAAAGTCTGAGTCAGAAATCTTTAGTGATCTGTTTCCCATGTATAGCAACAGCAAGAGCAAAAGAGTGAAGCAGAAAAAACAAATTCCTATGGAACAATCAGCATTTTGCTGCATATGCACTTTTGGCAAACAGCATGATAATTCTGTGCAGATTATCAGTCTGTACTGCAAAAAAAAATCAGATTAATTTTCTCAGTACTCAATATATGCAAGCAATGAAACAGAAAATCAAAATGACCCATAATCAATATCTGCATAGCATCATTCCCTCACCTAAGGATGTCATTTCCTAATCAGTAGAACAATCAAAATAAAAATGAAGACCAGCAATGCCGCAAGTTGTAATGAGCAAGATGAAACAAAATACCCTTACTGTGACAGAACTATCACAAGCACAGTGAAATGCAGAAGGACAATGGCAGACATACGAACCACAAGTGAAAACCTCTAAGGAAAAGGTACAGTGTCTCAGAAAAACACTGAGAATCTCAAGAAGACAGAAGAATGCCCAAGACAAGCATTTACCATCTAGTTAACAGTCTGAAAAATCAAAAGTAAGATGGGCAAAGATGAATCTTATTTCCTTTAATGAGAATAATGAAAGATTTATGTTTATGAGTAAAATTCCTGTGACATTGAAGACATGCACAATTATCAACTCACTTCCTCTGTATAGTAAAGGTTTGAACTAGATTACAGTCATCACCCAGAACCTGAACAAGGACATATCTGTAAATAATAATCCAAGAGGTCATTTGAATCTGACAGGTCACAAAAACACTCTGCAAGATGAGTAGGATCTTATTATCAGGTACAAGACGGTAACTGAGATAGAAATCAGTGGTAAGGGATTTAATATCCCCAACAAAAAAGAGTTATTTTATAAAGGGAGCAGTAATAGCAAAATAAAGTCTCCAGGCAAACTCTAATCTCTACTGAACTACATTATGTGAAGGTCAATGAGTAGGGGAGGAAAGAAATAGAAGTGTGGTCTATAGGGGCATAGAGATACAACAACAACAGCCTTGAAAAAAGCATCCGAAATTGCAGTTAACTATTTAGGTCACAGCAGAAGAGAAAATCTTGACTTGAAGTATCAGTTATAACTCACAGTAAGGACCATAATGGATGAGGCCCAGTTATTTAAAGAATCTACTGTTTGGATAAGTACTTTCACATCCATTTTGTCAAAGAAACTAATTGATAAAGTCAAATTATGCATCCAAGAAAATTTACCATGTGGCTCCAAGTTTATAACCAGGTAGAATCAGATATATGACATGTGAGTGCAGTATGTGAATGAAACACTATTTTTATCTTTTCAGTGAATTATCTCCATCACTTACAGATGCTTTACTGAAGCTCCTCTTCTAAGAGACTGTCATGAGTCACTACAGGTTTACCCTGACTCTCTTGGTTACAGTGCATCCAAACTAACATCCCACAGTCTGCTTAAAAATACAACAATTGGACACAAATCAGTTAGTACCTAGCATTTATTACTGTAGACCTTTACATTTTCCCTTGAAAGTTAAAAATACAGACTTTATGGTGGCCATCTCCACCAAAAAGATAGAGAAATAACCCCTTGAACCTGTTCATTCCGTCACCATAGCACTCTCATTTTATTTTAGGGCTTTTCTTTCAAGCATTTGCTGTCAGTTTCTCTTTGCTCTCAGTTTCCTAAACTGTCCCTCAGCCTAAAGAGCAACTTGACAGGTTATGTCAAATATTCTTTCTCCACTATCACATAAAAATCAACACAAATATTTCCCAGCAGAAAAAGGTGTAGCAGCCGTAATTTATATATATATATATATATATATATATATATATATATATATGTATATATACACATATATGGAACAAATCTTCAGGAATTACCTCTTTAAAACTATAAATTATCAGTACCACAGGAATCAGCTGAGGAAAGGAACTTTAGCTCTATATATATTCTTAACAATTATCAACCCAAAATTTTCCATTCTTGACACTAATGTTAATGCTGTGTAACATTTCCCTTCAACTTAGGTGTTAAAACTGGATGACAACTACAAGAAAACATAAAAGTTATCAGTATTTTCCCAATATATATCAGTATATAGTTGATCAAATGTTTCATGTATTTGTCTAAATTATTTGTCAGTATAAATAGAACATCTCTGAAAGAACTACACATGACCACCAGAGGAGTGGAAAAGTAAGTGGAGACTTCTGATAGTGTCATTCACTAAATATATTCATTGCTTCTGTGATGCTCATTTTGACTTTGTTATTGTTTTCGCACACCATCTCTGACCACATCCCAGACATCCCAGCTAAAGACAGTATGGAAAACCAGGACACTAGATGTAATACAAATATAATTAGCAAAAATCGCATTAACCTTTTAGTTACAAAAGTTTCAAGCAAAAATTCAAATTGTAGAAAAGTTACTGCAATTTTGTACTTCACAAGTTTTCACAGTAAGTTCCTCACTGTTCTCTCAACACTTCATACATAATATATTGAATTTTCTATGTGGAGAACATTTCTCCTAAACAAACATCAAATATTTAATGCTAATGTTCTACATGACAAGGCAATAATCCCAAAATATAAACTGTTAGTTTCTACTAGCCCTTTCCATCATGATATTTACAAATATTTTTTTCTCATGCCCCTGAAACCTTGATATTATAAATGACTGACATCAAGGTGGGTGATTTTTAGAGAATTTTCATGGTTTGAAAATATTAGAAAGACATTACTAATGTATTGGTATAAAACCAAATAATTATTATATAATTTGCTTAGGCACCCCACAAATATTATTGTCTGAAGTAATGGTAACATTTCCAAATGAAATCACAACTTACAAACAATGCCATGTATTTCTTCTTCTTTTCTTCTTAACATCATTTTCATATTGTTTTCATTTTATAAAACCTCTTTTAATTGTCAAAGGGAGCTAGAGGCCTCACCATTAATAAGGGTACATCTTCCATGAAATATCAGGTATTTTGTGATGTATTATAGTTACTTTCTTCAGTGTGTTGCAGTTTCTGTCCCACACACTGTGACAGTAAAAAGAATAACTAAGTAAGTCAGAAAACATGAAGTATTCTCTGTCTCCTCCTTTTTAGTTGCCTTGTCACAATTGTTAAATTTTCTTTTGCTAGCACATTTGTGACATCATCCCTTAGTGCCATTATATAAGGCAGTTTGGGATCTTTTGCAAACTAAGGCTCTATATCAGCTTCTATTTTCAATAGACGCCTGTTTGGAACCCTAGTTTGATTATTATTATTACCTGTGAATTATTAACAGGTTCCCTAATATGGATTTTTAAAACTTGTTCCAATTTATATAGTCCTGTGTCAGTTTAGGGATATAAAAGCACAAACTGGGTTACAAAAGAATAAAAAAAAAGTCTTTGCAAAGAAGTCCTCTCAAAAACTCCTTTCACTATAGGCACTGATCTCCAAAGTGCCTTAGACTGAAGGATTATCATAAGCTTCTATTCTTTCACTGTATACCAGAGTACCAAACACACAACAATATGATTGATTACCTTTCCTGCTCAGATACTGCATAACGAAATTAATACTATAAGGAGAATAAAAAAAAATCATGACAAAAAGTATCTTTCACAGTCAAAGACATGAATAATAGAAATAGCGCTGGCTCCACCTTTTCCAATGATGATATGAGAATGTAATCTTGGTCATAAGAGAGTAAATCTCAGCAGGGCAAAAGTAGCCATAAATTTAGTTAGTTCAAACTCTTTTTGTTTGAAAACAGAAGTGACTTTGTGACCCAATGAAAAGGTACAGCGGTGACTTTCAGGTAGGAAGGTTAAAGGCAGCAGAAATGGGCTGTGAAGGGGCACCCTAGTGAAGAACAGCCCGTTTTCAGAACAGGAAAGCAGGGGGAAGACAGACACCCCACCCCATCCAGCCACTCACCTACTTCCCTACCAATAAAACTGGGGAGAGAATCATGAGGACAGAAATGAGAAAACTCATGGAATGGGGTAAAGACAGGTAAAACATACATGACAACCTAAATATGATTCAGTAATGATTTATTTAGGAGAAGATACTAAAGCTTTCCAGACTACCGCCTTTGCCTTTGAAAATGTTTCTTTCTTATTGAGTTATGATGTAATTTCATTATCTTAAACCTATAAAGAATTTATTTTGAAACATTAGACTCCAGCATGCCATGTTCATAAAAATCTCACCAAGAAACCACTTAAAAAATATGACTTGCAGCTATAAAAATTCTAAATATGAACTCTCTACTTTTATATTCTATGAGAACTGGAACAAAGACAAAACCTGTCACAAAACTATATTAAAACCCCTGACTTTTTAATTTTATTTCTCAGGTGAAAAAACTTTTTACAAGGGCCTGGAGTGACAGAACAAGAGGGAATGGCCTCAAACTGACAAAGAGTAGGTTTAGATTAGATATTAGGAAGAAATTCTTTACTGTGGGAATGGTGAGGCCTGGGCACAGGTTGCCCAGAGAAATTGTGGGTGTCCTGTCCCTGGAGATGTTCAAGGACAGGTTGGACTGAGCTTGGAGCAACCTGGTCTAGGGGAAGGTGTTCCTGACCATGGCAGGAGGTTGGAACATAAAGGTTTTATGGTTCCTTCATACCCAAACTGTTCCATGACTCTTGGTGCTCAGTAAACCTGCATCCAAGCATTTCAGAACTAAATATATTTGTTATTGTTAGAGACACAAGGCTATGTTTTGCATCCAGCATGCATTAAACCAAAACACTATGACACAACATGCCAAAATTTAAATATTTTCTATCTCACATACATTACAATTTCTTTAAACACACACAAGAGATAAAATATGGTGTCATTACTTTACTATTAAATAGCTTTCAGAAAAAAAAAAAGATACTGAAATCCCTGAGGCTTTCATGTGTATAAATGCTTTTTCTTCTTTGAGGATGTGATTTGATGCAGTATCTTTGTGAGTGCCTTGAGAACATAATGTTGGGCAGTTGCTCAGAAACTTTGTCACAGCCATCATTTTCCCACTAGTGCTAGTTTTGTCTACTGTACTGATAAGTCAGGGCTCTGAAGAGCATGAGAAAAATTCTTGGCACATTGAAAATCAGTTCTATGCAAAAGTGCTTGCTACAAAACATCAGTTTGCTCTCTGCTGATGATGCATGAGATTTGAAGTCCTACATTCCAGTCTGACCATATTTCTGTTTTAGCTGCATTCAATTCTTGAATGTAGCATTTGTTAAACTGGATTTTTAGAAGCAGATATAATTCTGATATAATAATAGCTATGAAAAATGCGTATTTTATGATTGGCTTTTTGCAAATATTAAAATGAATATTGTATGTGTTATGTTAGAAAGTTATGCTGTATGAATTTTTTAAGTAGTGTGTTAAATATAGTTTAAGTTATAACATAATGTTAAAATAGAAACTATATATGTGAGATATTTTAATAAGAAAGGAATGAGGCACTCACACCAGATAGCAGCCACAGGACATCTAAATCTTTCAGAGAAAGAGAATTTATTGCTCCATTATCAGAAGAAATGAACTTCCTCCTGCCTTGCTCAGCCCTGAAGACACCATCAGGATTAAGAGGAAGAAGTTGACAATGACCAGACAGAATCCTGTGTTTGAATGGAATTTATGCCTCATGTATGAGGTGTATGAATGTGCAACAGGCTATTGTTTTTAAGGGTTAATCCTCTGTTAACGGGTGTCCTTTTTTGGGCTTATGCTGCCCAGAAAAAGGTACCTGGACTGTCTGTAACTCTTTGTTTCTATTGTCTCATATTGTCCTAATCCAAATTGTCCAAATTATTATTACTCTAATTATATTGCTATTTTTATAACCATTTTATTACTATTAAACTTTAAAAAGTTTAAAAAGTGACAGAGTGATTGGCGTTTTTCACAATAGCAGTAAACACAATAGCAGTAAAAAAATTTAAAAAGTGACACCAAGTGATTGGCATTTTTCACTATAGCAGTAAACATATTTTTCTTATTCTGCTGTATTTAACATTTCCTACTGTCCTGTCCTGCTCTAAAAGGGGAGTCAGGGAGGATTCTTTTTGCTAAATTTCTCAGATGAAAATAAAGCACAAATGCAGCCATATTATACCTGAGAACTGTTTATTGATAAAGAAAGGTAAGTGTTCCTACAGAAGGGGGGAAAAAGGGAGCAAAGAGAGGAGAAGAGCGACAGAAAGAGATTTAATGCACTGTCCTTCCTTGAAACACATTGGTTTTTATTTCCTTATGCTTCTCTCCCCTTATTAAAGGTTGTGGGTTTTGTTATTTTATACTCATTCTCACTCATTGCATTCCACATTCACTTTCTTACTAGAGACACTTAGGTCTTGAAGCACTTTTACTGTTCTTTAATCAAATTTTATATTAAAAAAATGTTATCATTAAAATTCAAGAAATGTCTGGGTTCTCCTGTATTGCCTTCTTGTTCAAATCTGTGCAGTTAAAAATCTTCCTTAGCCCCCCAAACTGTCTGCTTTAAAGGATTCTGACTACTTACCACAATGACCAAATCTTCTTGATTTAATTTTTAGGATGAATCACAGCAGTGTAGCAGCCAGTCAGTTTTCAAATGGTCCCCCAACAAACTTTGAACCCCAAATGTTTATGTAATTTGATTTTAATAAAACTCTCTTCTTCACTTTTTGTCCTTCATCAAACAGTGCTGCCCTTTAACACTGATATTCCAGTCATGCCTTTATCCTGATAATTCAGTAGGGCAAACAGCAGTTTTGATGAAGTCCTTAACACAAGAAAAATACTTATGCTATACTCCATGCTGTGTCTCACTCTTCCTGTCACCTCCCATCTCTTCCACCATCTCTTGGAGATATGCACAAGTCAAGAGATGGAGGAAGGAGAGGGTCAGGCTCTTGAGCAATTGCTGGTGCTTTGCTTGAAGTCCTTTAGCTGGGCACTATTTGTGCAGAGACTTGGGACTGGGCTTGGAAAAAAAAGTCATAGTTTCTGTCATAGTTTCTGTCATAGTTTCTGTCATGTCCATTTTTAGAGCCATCAGGGGTTGGCTTTGCTGGACATGGTGGAAGCTTCCAGCAGCTTTTCACAGGAGACATCTTTGTGGCCCCCCTGCTGCCAAAAACCAAGCCATGCAAAACCAATACAAATCAATCCTGAAGTAAATGTTCTGTTTAAAAAAATAAAATTAACATGTCTTCATAATATACTCCTCAGGTTAGAGACAATGTTGTGATAGATATCTGGCTTCTATACAGAAAGATTCTATGCTAAAAAATTATTAATAAATGCAAAATCCATTTTTTACAGTTCTTTTACGTTAATTGAAAAGATTCATGTTTAGCTCCTTAATGATCCTGTATTTGCATTTATCTTTTAATGTTTTACCATCTATAGGGCTTTGCTGAAAATTCATTTCTTCTAAATCCATTGGAGGCAAAACCTCTGCTACCCCTAATTCTTAGAAGCAGTTACACAAACATGGGCCCCCATGGCTGCTAAGGAGATTACACATGAGAACTACTTAAAAACATGATAAAGTACTCCGTCACTTCCCAACAATCCATGTATTGTTGCATAGATAATCAAGAGGGAAAGGATCTAACCACTCTTACAGCGATGCAAATGGCAGAAATACTGACTGACAATGCATATAAAAATTAGTCTTCCCAAATTTAAATGAGCCTCCCAAGCTAACTCATATTGTTTAGAGAATAAGGCTCTGCTGGAGGTGCCTGACTGGGGAGCACTGATAAGTTGCTGTCAGCTATTTCAGACAAGAAATCATGTTACAGTGGACTTTTTCTTAGACTTCTTTCAATAGTCCACCACAATGAAAATACATACAGAGGCAATTATTCCTTTTTCCTTTCCTTTCCTTTCCTTTCCTTTCCTTTCCTTTCCTTTCCTTTCCTTTCCTTTCCTTTCCTCTTCCCCTTCCCCTTCCCCTTCCCATGGTTGGTCATGAAGCAGCAGTCAACAAGTGAGCAAGTAGATACTTAATAAAAAAATTTGGTTACAGACAAATTAACAGCTTAGAGGTAAGCAGACCCAACTGAGAAAAAACTGAGAAAATGAGCTCTAAAGAAAATAGAAGAAGGTTCCAAACAGAAAGCTTGTAGTAAAAACTACATTCCAATTCCGTTACTTGTCTCTATGACAAGGCTTATAATGAGAAAAGCAAATGTTAAACATGAATCAATTTTCATGGTTAGGAAGAAACAAACTTTATTTATTCCCGTAGCTTTCATGCTGGTGTCTCGGATGGCACACAGCCAGTCAGGAATTTCAGCTCCATGGTCCAGCTTGTGTGAAGCTGAGTACAAACATTTGCAGGATCCAGGGACAAAAATAATTTGCAAAATTACTGGGGAAAACCCCACAAATGTCCATATGGGAATTAGTTTCATGAGTAAGGAGTTAATATGGGATTTTTGAAAAGGGATTGTTTTTGAAGGAAAGGTCTCTTTTTCCAGATTTTTATGGCAGTTTCCTAATTCTAATAAGACTTTAAAAACTGACAGTGGTATATGACTATTATGGATTCTGTTTATTATTTCAAAATATTGTCATTATTTAAAATAGGTTTCATATTAATGAATTTTCAAATCAAAGCAGTAATGAATTACAAGTTACAGAACTAGCTTGGGGTTTTTTTTGTTTACCTGTGTGGGGATGATGGATAGCCTTATTTCTTTTGACTTTGTTGTTCACTGTGTCTTTGAATAAATGCTGAAGACTATAATAAATTCCCATCATATTTGCAGAACCTCTGCCTGAGACTGAAGGTCATTTGATAGGAGACTACCAACCATTTCCAGAAAGGGACTCTTTATCTCAGCTGTCTGCATGCCAATTAAACTGTAATTTATCAATTAGTTTATGTGGAATATGGATCCCTGCTAAACAAACATCAACTTTCTGATATATGGCTTTATGAAAGGATTCTGTTCACATTGCAGAAATATTTTTCACAGTTGACATTACGCTATTCTTTGCCATTGCATTAACCTCTTAGTCTTATCAGTGAACATTAAAACTTTTGCATCCATTAATATCAAATAAAACCATTTGTCCTCCATTGTGAAGGAAATAATGCAGGATGACCTTGAATTCATGTACTGACTACCTTCTTACAACTCAGCCAGAAGTCTGGATTATTCAGATATATATACAGAAATGTACTTGTTTATGAAATCCTGATATGATATCTGATGCTACACTGCACTTCTAGAAGCTTTTACCTTGCCCTAATTTTAAGATATAATCCTTTATTGAAAGGATTGAAATGCCAAGGAAATACAACTCAGATTTAAGAATAAAAGAAAAATAGTCTCTTAAAATATTAAGCAATTAAAAAATAAAACTTTGCTGCAATATGCAAAAGAATCCAAACAAACCCAGACATGCTGAGGCAAACAGCATATTCACCAACCACATCACTTACCCCTTAAAAAGAAAATCTAAAGAAGATTTCTAGAGGTATGGCATCCTCAGTGCTCACACATTCATCAATCTTAACACAAAACATTTCTTACTGGGCATGCATTAACATTTTTTGTTGGAAGTTCATAATTGCATGGTACTCCAGAGGTGAAATAAAGTAGATTTTCTAATTTTAGGCAGTGCATCTGGTCATAGCTAGATATGCATGTGGGGTGTGATGTGAGATAGGAGAGAAGATTTTAATTGTTTTGGACATAAGAACTGTAATCATTGTTATAGATGGATAATGAGATGATTTGCTCTCGCAATTAAAAAATAACTATTGTGTGAATATTAAGAAAAGCTTTAGTGATGTACAGTTATGTTATTGTGGTTTAGATGTCCTCTGTTCTCCCCATAGTTCCCTTTCCCCCCTGTATTGTTGCCATCAGACAGCCGGGGCTGTCTGGGACAGGTACAAAGAAGGCTGCACGTGTGTCCCTTGCCTGGGGCAGTGGGGAATGGAAAAGCTCAGGGGGTTGCTCAGGGGGTGCAGCATGGCAACACCTGACCTCCAATCCAGTTACAAGAGAGCAGTCTGCACTGATAAATGGCAAAGAAGAGCTGACTGACAGACTTTGGGAGGGCTGGGCTGGCTGATGAAACCCTCAGGGGTATAAAAGACTGAGCATCCATCCTGAAGATGAACAGGCCACGTGGTATCCATGAGAGCAGTCCCTAGCACTGCAGCTTTTTCCTTATGTAGTCCTTTTGTTGTACTTTTGTTGAGGTTCAATAAACCTTTTTAAATTTTCAAAGTGAGCAGCTGTTTCTCACCATCATGACCTTGGAGATCTCAATACTGTATACAATCTTGGCATGAGGTTCTGGAAGGTGAGGGATACCACTTGGAAAGATCTATACATTAGTCATTCTATGCATATTTTAAAAAAGTCACAGAGACACCACCTGTTGTTGCAGCTGGAATAGATGCTAATAAAGTCCAGGGTAAGGAAGCAAAAAGGGCCTTTGCATGATATCCACAGATGTTTTACTCAGCTGTGCAGTGAGGTGTTCAGGATCCCAGGCACACTCATGGAGAGACATCAGGCTTCTCCCTCCCCCAGGTTGGGCTCAGCTGGATGATACGAAGACCATGGCCAATGAGGGGCTAGGGAGGGAGAGGCTCAGGGACACAGGAACAATGGGAGGAGCCAATGGGGCCCCAACAGCCCCTAAGGGAAACCTCTTGTGTCTCCCAAACCCAGGGAATGCCTCTCAGGGTCCCCACAACCTGTACCTGATTCATAGTGCTGTTGAAAATCAAATTTCTACACTGCTCTTGGTTTGGTTCCCTTTAGAATTAGACATGGCCTGTATACCTGTAGGACACACTAAAATGCATTTACTACAAACAAAACACTGCTGAAAGTTTTTTACTCATTTCCATTCAGTATTGAAGGGCTGGAAATGAAAATAAACAAGCAAACAAATAAATAAAATTTAGTACTCTCTTATCAATTTACTTGCATCTTGGTTTTAAGCACATAACACATAGACACAGCATAGTTGGAATTTAAATGGACCTTTCAAAGGTCACCTAAGCCAACTCCTCTGCAATGGCCAGGAACATCTTTAACTCAATCAGGTTCCTCAGGGTCCCCCTCCAACCTGACCTTCAGTGTTGCCAGGAATGGGGCAGCCACCACCTCTCTGAGCAACTGGTTCCAAGTGTTTCACCACACTCATTGCAGAAAATGTTTTCCTTACAGCCAATCCATATTAACCATCCTTCAGTTTAAAGCCACCACTTCTTGTGGTATCAAAAACAGGCCCTGCTAAAAAGTTTGTCCCCATCTTTCTTATAGGCTCACATAAGGCACTAGAAGGCAAAAAAAGATGTCCCTGAAGCCTTCTTTTCTCCAGGCTGAACAACCCCAGCACTCTCAGCCTCTCCTTATAGGAGAGGTGCTCCAGGCCTCCCACCATCTGTCTGACCCAAATCTGGACTCTGACAGGTTCATGTCCTTCCTGTGTTTGGGACCTCAGGGCTGGATGTGGCACTGATGGAAACTGAGAAATGCCTAAATACAATAATAAAAAAATAAATTCTGCTTATTAAGCCTCCCTATGACTTCCCATTTAACTTTAACTTTTCATTTAACTATTGCAAGGAAGAATGTTTGGAAAACTTGTTATAACACAATTGTTAAACCAGGAACTTTTGTTTAAAATTATAACAAATATATAAAAATCTCTATGATTTTCTGTATTTCCCTCATTCTGATATAATTTTCTAATAAATTTTAGAGTGTATTTCTTATTTTAAAAATTTTTAAAGCATTATTGATACATGTACTTACAATTGCAGTATCAATATTTTTCTATGTAAAGTTGAAATTATGCATGAGATCTTCCAGCCCATTCATTTTTACCAGATCAGTCTTGACACATAAAACTTGAATAATGTTTCATGTTAGAGGTAGCTCCAAAGACCAGCTAACCTTGCCACAAGGAGTATTT
>VZSJ01000649.1:451026-523989 GCA_013398405.1 Pheucticus melanocephalus | reverse complement strand
ACAAAAATTAGAGGTGGCTCCAAGCTGTCTCAAAACTGTAGCTATTTAATTTATGTTATTTCTCATGCTGTTACCACTGGACTTTGAGTGAAAGTCTATTCTCACCTTTTGTCCTGGGGTTTTGAGGGGACCCTTAAGATGCTCATATCCCCATTTGCCTGTTTAGCCCAGAAATAAGTTTTGCACCTATAGATTGGTTCTGAGAGTGAAGTGGGGAGGGGGAAGAAGAAGTGCACAGCTTGTCTTCAGAAATTGTACTCACTCCTCCACATCCTGCTCCTGGACTGTGGTGTCTGCAGATGGACAGACAGCGGGACAGAGCTCTCCTTTGCTTTTGTTAGTTATTGTCAGCTAAGGCAGAGAAGTTCCCTGGACTGTGGTTTTTATTTTTCTTGGACCTGTTTAAACCTGCTCTGGACTGAACACCCAGAAAAGCACCAGCAGCTCCCACCTGTGACCCACTGGGCCAGGCCTGGGCTGCAGCATTTCCAGCACCAGAGGGACTGATAAGAGACTGAGTGAGCTGAGCTACAGCCCATAGAGGGACTTTCTGAATTTGTCATCTCTTTTGGAGGGCAAGAGGTTTTATTGTTTAGTATTGTTCATTTTTTTGTGCTGGCAAATGCTTGGCCTGTTAAATAAACAGTTTTTTCCACTTTTGTCTGAGGAAATCTTTTTTCCAAACTAGTTGAGAGAGGGATTGCTTTAATTTGCTTTCTAGAGGTTTTCTCCCAGATTTGCCCTATACCAGGAGAGGTTTTAAAAAGTCTGATGGATAATAAAAATCAGAGAAGAAAAGTAAAAAATTAATATAGATGGAAAATTTTATTTGGGTCTCATAGGGAACTATGAGAATGCTTGGTGATAAAAGTGTGTCTATTTGAGAATTCATATATATAGTTAATTTACTTCAAACCTTCTTTCTAAGTTTCCTGATTGAAATTTCACATAAAATGTACAATTTCTACTTAAATATTTTTCTGAGGGTAACTATAAGTAATTCTGGCACTGAGTTACAGCAATTGTATAAGCTTAAATAATACTTAAGTATTACTGCTTGTATTTTTTTCTATGGTTCCTGTTTAACTAAACCCTTCTAAAATAATGGTGTTTTTAAATACATTTTCATAGAGATGTTCTTGGGAGAATAAGCAAAAAGTATATGGAAATATCTTTGTGCAGAGATTAATTTTAAGTTACCCAAACTCAAGGAGATTTCTATATTGAAACAGTTCCTAGGCAAGTACTTAATGTATTTGCATTTAATGTACTGTGTATTTGTGAAGGATATGTAAGAGTTATCAGGAATGGCTGGCTACAAAAGAGGTTGAATGGATCACAAAAGGGCAGTGCAAGGGCAGGATCAACCCAAGAATATATTGCATAATTTGCCATCACTATTCTAACAACTCTCCTAGTCAGCTGCCAACTTTGCCCTGAGTTAAGGGGGTTTATCCAGTCATCCATTATATGATTATTTTCACCTTAGTGGAGGACTGTAATTTTCTAGTCTCAGCTTCTTTGATTCCTTTCCACTATAATATCAGATATTACCATACTCTTTCTAGAAATTATCATGTGTTATAAAGTTCTTTCCTTCTCTATGACTTTCTTTCACTGAGATTTTTTTCACTTGTCAACAAGAAGAATAAAAAGATACATTTCAACCTTTTCCATTTTCCCCTAATTTCAATTAATTCAACTAGGGGAAAATAACTAAGAGTATAAGAATTGGCCTATTTAAAAAAAAAGTCAACAAAAAATAATTTCATTACTTAAATATATGTGTGCAATAGTAACTAGCTATCAATTTGTATACTTTGAAAGTTAGAAATAGGAATACGAAATTTTGGGAAATAAGTAACTCTGCTGATTGATTACAGTTTAAAATTACTACTTTCATACACACAGCAATTTTTTGTTTCATTTGTAGTTGAAAAAAAGAACATATATGTAGAGTTGTTTGCTGTATGGTGGGCAAATTTATACAAGAGATTAGACTAATAGGTCTGGATATTTAGACCTACTGAAGGTTATTATGGTACCTTACAAAAAGTGCTTCCTAGGCAATTTCCAGGGATCATTTTGTGGCAACCACAAGCTGAGGAGTGATTCCCTGTACAGCTTGATATTCTGTTGTCAATTTGCTTCAGTTGCCATTGTGAGCAGCATATATCTGGGAGCTTGGGCTCATGAAGGGTCTCAACCTAATTTCTGCAAAACAGATTTCTCCCAGCATCACAGAGAGGTCAGCAGGGAATATATGCATAGACTCCTGAATGAATTTTAAAGGCAGTGTATGAGCAGGAAGCCTCTATTACATGAATCTTGTTATTGCAGCTTGAGTCAAGGAAAAATCCACTAAGGAGTTTCTGCAGCACCCTCACCAAGGAGAATATTTTGGCACACATTTATTGAATTCAGCAATAGATATTTTATGTAGGATTTTAACAGTGCATTACTAAGTTTCATTTTTGGACACTGACTAATGATTCTGATTTAATACATTGTGTCATATCTAATTCTTCATTTTGCTTTGACCTCAACTGTCTTTCCACAAGGGGCAGTTTATAAATATTCTATGGCACTCTATAACAAAATAGATATGCATAATTTCTGAGACACTGAGTTACCTAGGATAATTTGAGACATTTATTAAAGAAAAGCTTATCCATTTAGAGATGTTTTATAATTCATTTTTCTTCTTATGACAGAGGATTTCCTTATTTAAAACCCAATATGTTCCATAATGAAGGTTCTGTTCAACACTGAAAAATCACCCTATGGCAAAGATAGGTCCCTAAGGTCAGGTCTCTTCAATAGATGTAGATCATTATTTCTCATGATAGAGAATTCTTTCTAGAATTCTATTTGATTTTAGAAGTAAAAAAAAAAAAAACCTCTGTGGTGTTTGTTTCAGTTTGCAGCCTTTCTCCTTCCCATGAACCAATGCTTTGCATTTATAAAAAGATGTAAACATTTTAAATAAAAAAGAAGTATTATCTGCATAAACTCCAGGGAAAAACTTTGGCTTTCTTTTCAAAGGACATTGAGTTGTTTTCATAGCTTCTGAGTGTAATTGAGGCATTCCTAGATTCAGGTCCTGGTGAACCCAATTTCACAACTTAATTTTAAAACATCTGTAGGGAATTTATGAGCAGCTACCAGAATCAGCAGCACAGTTTGTTTGCTTGTGCTCACCTGTGACATGAATGGTTGTAATTCCTACTTCAGAATCCTCAGAGAAGGGAGGTTTAAAGGAAGTAAGAGGAAGAAAACACATTCATAGATTTCTGAGAGTTATTGAGCCTATTAAAGTGTTATTAAAACTTAATGAACATCATCATCACCTACAACATACTTCTGCTTTGTTTTGTAAAACCCTCAATTTTTTTACAAGAGTGAGAGGGTTTCACTTCTGACATAGGTTTTTCATAAGGCTCATAAGGCTTATAATATTAGTAATTCCAACATTGTAAAAGGGATTAAAAATTACAACAAAAAGACACAGTTCTGGCTCAAATGGATGTTGTACATTGAGATCCAATAAGCTTGATGCAGGGTGGCTGCAGTTACAGTTTTGTGCATTTCTTTTTCTTATTATAAACCCAGTGAAAACTATATCAGTGGTGCTTGGTAGCTCTTTTATTTCCAAGATAAAGGCTAGAACTGCACTACCATACTTAGATAACTACACTTATTTTATTAAAAATATATTTAAAAAAACAACCCCTAAAAACAAATCGGGAAGAACAAGCTATATAATAACTACTAAATATTAGAAAGTGAACTGTTGGTCTGTAACATGCATAGCAAATTCATTAACTTCATCTTCCTTGAGTTCAATTGCAAAAAATTAAAGAAAATAAGAGTGTTAGACTGGTCTAACTCCAAACTTTCTGCTGTTTTAGGCAACTGGCAAAAAGCAGGAAAGAGGAAAATGTGTGCTGATTTTCCCTGTTACCTGTATTGGCTTATATTTGCTAGGTGGAGCTTGGTAAAATCTGAAGGTCTAGGTTAAATTAGTATTGATTTTCTAAGCAAGGGACAGAGAGCTTTCATAGGCAGGAAAGCATCAGCATTTTACTTCTAACTCAATAACTGGAGACCAAGTTCAAAGAGGGTGAGAAATTGAACACTTAATTTATTGTGTATAATGAATAAGAAAGATTGGTGAGACTACTTGCTAAAAACAACTACACGTGGCATTGGAATAACAGTCTGAAAATTAAGTCTTTTTTATTTGCAAATTTTCATTGATAATTTCTGACCTCTGCTAAGATTAATTTTTCCTCCATAAATTATTTTGAAGGAAAAATATGGATAAGTGCTCCCTGAGCACCACTATCATCCCACTGAGACAAGAATGACCAAGGCCAAGCACCGGTGTGGGACCAGTGAAGGCAAAGTCACAGTGTTCTGTGCCAGAGAAATCGATTGTCATTGGCGTTCAGTACAAAAGTGAGTGCCAATGCCCTGTAGGATAAGTGTTGGAACCCAGGACATTCCTCTGGCTGCCCTGGATGACTCAAGACCCTGGCAGGGGGCTCAGAGACCTTGGCACAGAGTCAAAAACTCCTGTGCCTTTGATTTTAACCTATGGAAACCATTACCAACTTTGTGCAAGAGTTACAAGCCACAAGAGTTTGAGTGGAATGATAGTGAATTTATCACCAGGTGAAAATGTAGAATTTTGGGGTTTTTAGAATGGAGGTTCAAGAGGCAAGATAGAGGAATCTGGGCATGTCCTGTCCTACTTCTTCTTTTTCTTCTTGTCCTTCATTGTCTGCTGTGATGTTGGCACTTCTGGATTGGTTTAGAGTAGAGACAAACTGTCTAACATAGGTGATAGGTATTGGAAAATTATTGTAAATAAAGTACATGTAGTTCTTAGTATAAAAAACTAACACCACCCCAAGAGTGGTCAGTGTGCCTCAAATCGACCTGCTGGACAGATCTCCCCATGTCCAAAAAAGAATGTATTAGACAAGAAAAAATAACCTTGAAAACCAGAGCTGAGGAATCTCATCTTCTTCCTCAAGCATGGGGCTGGGAAAAAAGATTCTTTAATACCTCGGGAGCCATTTCAGCAATGACAAACCTGAGAGAGGAGGTCACTGTGCCTGCTTCAACACAGGTGGTCACCCACAGGTTTTAACAAACCACAAGGCTGCAATCAAATTCTGTCTGCTTCCAGACTTTCAGAGCTCCTATCCCAACAGAGCAGGATCTTGCTTTAGCATGGGCAGAACCACTTTCATGTCAAATGTGCAAAAGCATCTGTGAGAAGAAAAAAATGAAGAGATTAACTTGTTCAAGCAGTACAATGTGTTTCAAAGCACAGTCAATCATCTACTATCAAAAAAATCTCTAAATTAAAAAATATTAATGCTGAAATATAAAGAGAGGAGCCCAGTAGATGGTGGGTATCTGAGTGTTCATAACATTGTAATAAACATATACTCTAAACCAATATATGTTTTCTATTAATACACATTTTTTGAATTTCCAATATGCCACTCTATTAATTTAGAGATTTACAGCAAAGAATAAAGCTAGCAGGTGAAGAAATACTAAGCAGCTTCTGAAGGAACTTATACTAGTAGTTTTCTCCACAACATCAAATCATTGTACTGGAAAATCTCTTTCAAGTTAGGTGACAATTTTATATCATCTTCAGTACCCAAGTTCCAGCAATATATAAAAATTACAGATAATTTTCTACAGGAAAATCAGTTTGATCAAATTTGGAGCCTGATCCTTCTGGCAAATGACAAGAATGAAAAAAAAAAATGTTTTACATGAGTATTAATTCTCATTTACTAAATAATCAGTTGTTTTAAGTAATTTTAAATTACTTTCTCTCCTGTATAGTCTTCCTCTTATTTTAAAAATTCTCCAACACTTCTTAAATCAGTTCACCCCTATTTAATTTTTGACTACACTTCCAATCATGATGAATTCTGTTTCCAAAGACAACACTTTGCTTTGCATAGAATTCATGTTAAAAATATTCAGTTTTCCAGCCTAACATCATATCTATTTGCTTCAGTATTCTGTTGAGGATTTGTTTCTTCAGATGATCTGGCTCCTCTAAATCAGAACATAAACTCTTTCTAAAATTTGGGATGCTTAACCGCTGCAATAAAATGTTGATCTAGGGAGTTCTTTCTATTCTACAGAGATTGTTAAGACTTAAAATGGTTTTCTATATTTTACTTAAGAAAAAAATCTAGAATATTTTTAATACAATGTTACAATAATATCAGAAAATAAGAAAGTACTTCAGAACAAAATCTATTCAGGACAAATGTGATTTTATGACTGTGATTTTTTTTTCCACAAAGACAAGTGTAAAACAGTCAGTACTCTTAATTTTCTACTCTTGCCCTTCTGTGAGAAGGTAAGCATAAATCAAATCCCATTTTATACTTTGTGAGTCTGTCACCATTTTGTTTAACATAACCTTCTGGCATCCCTTTTTGACTAGGTTTTTGTTTGTGTAAGTATTTACTTAACGTGACCTATTACACATTTTGATATCCTGCATGCACCCCCTTTGGGCTGCAAAAGTGTTAACTAGCAATTCTTTCATGCTGAATTTTTGGCATGCTGGTATGAACAGGTGGGACTGATGTGAAGAAGTTTGGAGGTTAAAAGGATATTCTTTCCAACAGGAAAAAGTCTCCTGTGGAGTCGAAGGTTGCCAAGTAACTGAAGTGGCATTTATTGCCTAGTTAGCTGTCATATCACCTTGTGACTAGGAATAATGCCATCTAAGCAGATGGTTATAATGCAAATTGATAGCCAGTGTTTGTGTATTTACAACTGCTGGTTAAAAAAGTTGAGGATTTCATATTTTAGCCAGGAGGATCCATCCATCCAATGCTTTCACGCATAAGGATTAGGAGGATGAGGTTTCCCCTATGCTTCATCTCACAGCTACTCTGAACTACTCTGAATTAATCTCTTATCTACCATGTCCTTCTTCACAGCCAATGTTTCTCAGTGCATTCCTGTTAAACACACCACATATCAATAAAACGTGTCTACTATATTCAGAAAAAAACTGGCCTTCCCTGGAGTAATTGTTTGAATATCGGATGTAAGACAGATTATGAAAGGCAAGTAAAATAATCGCTGTCCTGAATTTGCTCACAAGGACCTTAGAGCCGCAGGAGCAAGGCTAAATTGCTATTCTATATTACTCAAATCATCTCTGTGGGTCATGGTTTTGGAGAAAAAGAGGAACATACCCCTGGAAGTGCTTAATTTTGTTTTGTGTCTTCTTTAGGGGATGTTGCCTGTACCAGCAAACCATCTTTTTGATCACTGTGGGGAACAGTGCTTGCTCTGTCCTTCCCCCACTGCCTCCTATCCCTTCCTGTCCTCTCAGGAAGAAAATAATTGCAAATGGCAAACACAGCTGAGCAGCTGCAGGGAATGAAGCAGCAGTGAGGAAGCTGAGCCCATGCTGAGTGGAGGAGAGCAGTGCCGGTGCTGGAAGCAGCCACACAGAATCCAGTCCAGCATGTGAGAGATGAAGTAATACTTTGCTGGAGCCAAAAGGTTATTAAGCAGAGAATGAAAGTTGTTGGTTTTGTTCTCTATGTGTTGTTATCTATGGTCTAGATTTGTTTTAGTTTATCTGTTGAGTGTTGTTGTGAACTGGGAGAGGATCGTGGTGACCAAAAAGGGAATCAGATGAGACAGGATGCGACAGAAAAGTAGGCAGTGGGAAGAGAATGTAGGTTCTTGAGTACCCATCCAATGGGAAAGGGGACAGGGACCAGCCCCAGCTGGGAAAGGGTATAAAATGCAGCCCTTTTGTTGGAAGGTGTGTGTGTGTTCAACACTGGGGGAAGTTCAACACACCCAGCTCAGCTGAATCCCTACAAATAAACAGATTTTTTTTGCTCTGAGGACTTTGTCCCCATTTAATTGTATCTAAAAGTTTGTTCATTTCTAAGAAGCAGTTCATACGGTGGTGCCACATGGAATTTGACTCAGCAGAGAGGAAAAGTCCACTGCAGTGGCATGGGACTGTATTGAACCAGCCTTGGCAGCCATGCAGAATTAAGTCAAGGTGGTGAACACTTTTCATGTGTAAATTGCCCTTTGTTTTGTACACTTTTGTTACTAACATTGCTGTTATTACTACGCATTTCTTATTCCATTGCTGTTTGCTTTCAGGAAATTGTTGTCTCAAACCACAGTCTTTGCCTTTGGCCCTCTCTGACTGGAGAGAGGGGGAGGAAGGGGAGTGGCTTCTTTGCAGTTTAATTTCCAGGTGGTGGTAAACCATTACAATGCTTCATTCTAGATTTCTGCACGATGCTTATAAATTAGGCAAAAAACACAGCCTATTCACAGAGAACATTCTAATGTAATGTAATTTCAATACATTGGAATGTCACAAGTAAGAACTGCAGCAGAGAGTAGCAACAATATAATCAGTCATGCATTTAAAAAGACCATGTTTTAAAGATGAGCTCATCTAATTTTTCTGACAAGTCTTGGTGATGCATGTCTGCTTGTACTAATATTCATTTTTATCTCATAACTGAGTCATAAACAAGTCCATGTTATTCAGAAAAATTTAAATATTAAAGGAAAGCTGCTGAAGACACGGACATCTGAAAGGCAGGTCCAGGAGCACATGGAATGGCTTTTGAGCTTCACAGACCAACATAAATATTTTGTAATACATGAGAAATTACTTTCTTTGGCAGCATACAGAAGCAAATATGACTAATGCTAGTGATATTTGAAGCAAAGGGAAGAAATATAAGAGGAAAATAAAATGTGGTCTAGAAAGTCATCATACTTTGTGTTTGCCTTCAAGAGCATGCAAGAATATTAAAAGGGAGTCATAAAAAACCCAGGCAAAACAGTTTTATAACTTAAAAAAAACCCCAAAACCAAAACCCCTACATTTAAAATTGTGGACAAGAGTGCCATTAGCATCATTGACATTGGATTCAATAAGTCCATTAATATTACTGGGATAAGCATCCAAAGGATCAAAACTAAAGAACATAGATCTACAGTTTAGCAGGGGGAAAAAGGAAGGAAATTTTAGGATTCTGTTTCCTTACTTCAGTGAGGAAAGCAAAAAATGACAATACCTTGATGTTTTGTGTTTCAAAGACAAGAATTAAACATCACAGCAAAAAACCAAAGGAATTCAATAATGTTTCAGAAGAAAATTAGGTATGTTTTCCTTATGTTGACTTTCTGGGACTTAGAGAATACTGAAAAAAAATTAAATATGAGATTGGACATGAGGAATATGAAAGATTGATAAATTTAATACTAGTATATTTAGAAGTGGAGCTGAAATTCACATAAGCAATGAGTGTCATTCAGGAAGGACTTGCAGAATTAAATGGGACAGTAAGGAACTGATATAAAGATAAGAAAAGACATCTAAAGAATGACTGAGTGATAAAACTCCAGAGAACACAGGATATGATTGTGGAAAAAACAGTAATTTTATTTTTTATATAATAATTTTTATATAATAATTTTATTTAAAATACTGAAAATTAGAATTGATCGTATTCTTAGAAGCCTGAGTGGAAATAAGCCATTTGAGACACTGACATGATAAATTTTGGTAACTTAAACAAGGAGATAAGTTTATCATTAAGCAGTGTCTGCTTTATAATTAGCTAGAAATATCAGCAATCTCAGAACACACTTTTCCTTGAAGTTTTTGTTTGGATTAATATTAGCTGTAAAAATGTAACAACATATTTTAGGGTATGTAGTTTAGTGATGTTTTAATTGTCCTAAAAACCAGAAAACAATATTACCCAGAAGTAATCGATAACACATCAATAAATTAAAGGGAAAATGTAAGCAATTGAAATAAGAGAAATGCTTTCAGTGAGTAAGGGATGAGTGAACTCCCCTCAATTCCCTGTCTGGGGTGCAGTTAAACTTGTACTAAGGGAGAGGTCTAAAATGCATGTTTTGGGACAAAGCAAGAAGTACCAATGTCTCAAATGGATGAGATGGCCAAAGTCTCTCTTAGGTCTAGAAGTGTTCAAGGAAGACTTGCAAAATTATGTTTTCAGGATTCCCCCATAAATATTTATAGATTTTTTTTCCTCATCCCTCCCCCTCCCCTCCCCAAAAAAAAAGGTGTTTGAAAACTTAAGGAATTAAAGTTTCAGTTTAATCTGACATACACATACTCTCTTTCATATGGTTAATCAAGATTCTACCATGAGGATATCAGATCAAAACAGCTTTTGCTTTCCTTTTTTCCCTCCATATAAATTTGAATAACCCATTTTATGCAAGCCATTTGGAAAAATCCCTTCAATTTTCCTAATTTGTAAATATATCCATATTTAAGCATTTAAGAATTAAGAATTTTGCTTATATTTGAGGTGAAGAACTTAAATAAGAACTTTCAATTAAAAACTTGAAGGGTAAAATACTATTGCAGTGTAGCCATAACGCTCAGCACCACTTACATACAGTGATAAAAAGATGACTTGTAGAGTGAGTCACACTGAAAAAACAAGTTTTGTTCTCACTTTTTAGCAAGAAGTTAGAATGCTCAGCCTTGAAAGGCAAGTGTGTAGCTTTTCCTTACATCCCTCTTGTTTCTGTTTATAAAAACTCACTCGATAATATCTGTGGAACTGGACAATATTTGTTTTCAGTTTCAGTACAATGGATCAATTAGTTAAACAATGGAAGTAGGCAGTTCTGAAGATACAAAATAATAATATATAAAAAAACAGTGCTGTATTATTCAACTAAGAATAATATATATGATATAGAAATATGAGGAAAGCAGTATAAAGAATTTGTAGCACATACTGAGTTTATCAAACAGGGCTGAAAAGATACAGAGCAATAAAGAATACTGAATACTGAATAATACAATAAAGAAAACTGAATAGCAGATATATAGATGAGGGAGGAGTTGTGGGGTGGTGCTTTGGAGGTTTTTAGTATTGTTTCAATAAACAGAGAAAGTGCAAGAAGAGATTACTTTTTGTTTGTATTCAACTTTCCAGAAAACTTCCTATCATTGAACTGGCACTGAGTATCCCCACAGATGACCTTTTTAAAAAATTCTTATTACTACTAATATACTTTTTCTCAGGATAGTTTTGATTTGATGACCACAGGACATCACAGAAAAACATGGAAAATGGAAGTCACATGTGAGGGGATGTACAGAGAAATATTAAGGGAAACATAGCAAAGTCTCATTTGCACATGAAATTTGTACCAATATCTTGTGAAATTCAGCTGGTCTGCAAGATTTGAAATTGCAAAATATAATTCTTGATAGTATTCCCTCTTCTTCAAACTAATAAACAGAGAGAGGATGAGAATTAGCTATATAGGGTGGGCTTTTATGTTTGCTTCTTTGCTTTGAGGAAACATTAGAATTTTATCTTCATTAAGACTAAGTTGAAGCCAAGAACTCTAAAAGGCAAGAGGAGAGAGAGAGGATGAGAAACAACAAGGAGTGGAAAAAGACAAGGCAGTACTAGAACATATAATTCTTAAAAAGAAAAATGTCTTTCCTCAGAGGAGACAAGAATAGCTGAGATTTACCTCATTTCAGGAATTGGTTATTAAAATTCAGAAGAATTCTTGCTTCTGAAGCTGCTTAGGTTTTAAACTTGCATTTATCTGCTAGCAATATGGAACATTTTTTCTTCTGACATATTTATGCATTTTTTTATGACAAGTGGATAGTATTTATATTTATTTAGCACTGAAGCAATTATGTGATGTCGGCTGATAAATAGTAAAAGAATATTTATCAAAACAGGAATGAAAGCTATTAGACTTGCTTGTGTGTCAGCAAAAATTATTTATTCTGTTTACAATAAATATTTTTTATCCTAGTCACCTGGGAAATCAGACCCAGCCACACATCAGTAGTCTCAATAGCAATTCTGAGAAGGAAGAATCTCCTTCTGTCTCTGTGATTAATAGCTGCCAAACAGAAAATAGACTGTTGTGGACCATATTAAAATCAAATCTTTCTTTGAAAATTTTGAATATGTACAGATACAACATTGTCCTTCAGAACAATTGTTTAAAAATTCTCATTTGCTTAAGGAATGTAGGTCTTGCTCCTCATACAAACTGGACTAAGTATTGTTCCTCATAGAAAAATGACAGATGATCAGACACAGAAGTGGACTTACCACTTACCTTTCTTAAGGTGCAAATAGACAGTTTCTGGTTGTCTCTGAAGAAATTCTGTGGATTTCTGTAAGAAATTTTCTTTTAATTCGATTTTGAAACTTCTTGACTTCACTCTTGTGACCTGTGACTGGATTGGAGGGAATGGCACAAAGCTGAGTCAGGGGAGGTTTGGGCTGGATATTGGGAAAATGTTCTCCACCCAGAGGGTGGTTGGGCACTGGAATAGGTTCCCCAGGACTGTAGTCTCGGCACCAAACCTCACAGATTGAGGATTGTTGGGCTGTCCTGTGCAGGGCCAGAAGTTGGACTCAATGATCCCTGTGGGTCTCTTCCAACTCATTCTGTGATTCTGTGATATCAAATGATATGAAGTTTTGTTTGATTTTTACCACAGTAATTGAATTTGATTTAGGTATGTGAGGAGCAGTCAGTGACAACTGACACAATACAAGTAAATAGTTTAGGAATCCCTAATGCACTAAGCCACTGTGACATTCTATGAAGACAAAATAAACAGAAAATTCTTATTTGTTTTAAAGATTTTATTTATCAAATAAGTGCAAAACTACTATTTAGTAAGCAGATGACATGAAAATATTTTTCTAAACCTTTTTTAAGGGGAAAAAAAACCATCCTACAAAAAAAAAGCAACTCTTTCTTTGTTTTTCACAAATTTAAGAGAAAACGCTTAGACTATGCTGCAAGGGACAACTAAAGAAGCTGATCTCTACTGTGCTTTCAGGTTTTCACTCCATTAATTTGATGCTTCATGAGTGGGGCATTTAGAAATCTTTTCCTTTTCTTTTTAATTGAAATGCAAAGTATTATCTCATGTACTCTTAATAGGATTAAACGATCCATCATTCCCTCCTGCCTAGCTGGGTAATTGTACAGATGTACGTTAATTAGCTTTGTGTCAGAGCTCGCATCTTCCACAGGTTCTGCTGTGCTTGCTTGGCTGGGTAATTTGTGTTTTGAGGTCTGAGGGGAGGAAATGTTTCACATGAAGTATTCAGATTTTTACTCTAAACCTTAATAGTAAAAACGACACCATGTTTTAAAGTATTCATAACTTTTAATTCATTCCTTTATTTCATACCTTTTAATTCATAATTTTTCATCATCTTCCTCAAATCAATAATTCCTAGCAAGTAGACAAGACTTTATGCAATGTAAAGGTACATTTTAATTCATGGAAATAGAGAGAGATAACTTTGTAATATTTATGGTTTCATTGTTGCAATTGGGATGGTGTAGCAATAGTCAGCCTGTTAAAGCAGGTCACATTTCCATTTTTAGGGGTTTTTTTCTTATATATATACTCATGTACATATCTTAAGTTAGATCAAAGACAGCTGAAGAGGTAAATATGAGAATATACCTATATATCCTTTCTTGAAAAGTAGCCATAAAAAAGATACAAAAAGAAGACAAAGATGAGACTGAACACATATCATACTTCCACTTAATACCTCTAAATTCCATATGGTTTTTCATTTTGAAGGATGTCCTGAGATAGGCTTGTTTCAGCTGGCACTGAAATTTAAATTTCACTGATAAATTGGGGTCAGATTTCAGAATCAATTCGAAACACAAATACGTACTTATAAACACTTCACATTTTTTTCTGAAGTTGCTATTTTGGATTGCTTATTTCATATTTATTTCATAATGTAAAATAGGATTCAGATGACAGAAAGCACTGAGCAACATGATTGCATTTCTGAAAACAGTCAGGTAACTCTCCAGTAATAAAAAGAATAGTCTGAATTATCTTTATATTTGGGAATAGGTCACAGATGGAGTGCTCAGAGTTCATCTTTTGGGGGAATTCATTATTTACTTATCAAAACAAGAAATTTTTTACCTGGAATTTTAAGACTTTTTTCAGTATTTTTTTGTGTTTGATAATACTGGAGCATTTGGTGAAAAAGAAAGAAATTAGGCATTTGAAATTATTCTGTATCAGCTTTAGAAAACTGTACTTCACAAATCCTCCCTTAAAAGACTGGAATCACTGGGGATCAAGTCCTTGAAAGCTGGTCACATTCTTCTCACTTCTGCTTTTTTCTGCTTTCCTCATTTACACTATGTGCTTTCAACCCCTACTTTTCCCCAAGGTTTTTATTGTTTTCTTTCTGTTCCCGCCCATAACCAGTGCTCAACATTTCACTATTCTACTTTTGTATAGATAAGTTATATGTTTCATTTTATCCATAGTGAACATTGCTTTTGGACACAATTCTTGCAACATGAGTTTAGATCTCTGCAAGCCTCATGGCTTATATTATATACATAATATTGATCTATTGAATATTGAAAGAAGATCTAGTCTGTACTTGGCAGGAAATTAATATCTGTTCAGCCTGAACCTGTACCTTCAGGAAGGGGTCTATCATGCATGTCAATCTACAATCAGGAATATTTTTGTCCCAGTAAGGAATTGTTTTTGTAAGGATTTATTCTAACAAGTACCTCAGGAGAAAATAATGCAGAACAACATATAAAGAGAATAATTTATACTACATAAATTCACATGTGCATGGCATGAATTCAGAATGAAAGTGTTCTTTACCTAGTTTTGGTTAGATAATTTAGGAATGAATAACAATACTAGTAATAAAGACTGTCTTCCTGAAGAGGCATAGAGAAGCTTAAGTTATTCCTACCCTATTCCAAATTCACATTAGTCCCTGCTGTTAGAAACTGTTAGAATTAAATGCTTGTTGTAGATCCCTTCCAAATGAAACAGTCTATTCTAAACTGCACAGTCACAGCAGTGTGATATCATGTCAGAGTCTTTTGTATCTGTCCCATCTCTGAACAATTCTACATATAAAGATTTAAAAATATTCTAAAAAGTAAGTGAAAGTTGTTCAGTGGAGTGAGTATATATTCACAGTGTCAAAAAGAAAAGACAATTATAAAGTAGATAAAAAATCACCAAGCAGTAGTAAGGTATTGAAATCTAATATTCCTATTCACACAAATGCTATCTATACCTTTATTCACTTGACATGAACAGCAGGTTGATGAGACAGGCCAATTTCAGTGTGTAGTATTGAAATGCTACATAGCTGAAAAATTCATAAGCAAGGAGACATTTTGGCCCAAACCCTAAAATATTTCTCAAAAAGCATAAGTAGGACCACTAAGGTTGTATTTATACACTATGCATAGCTTCAAGATCAGAATTTCTCCCTGAAAAGAATAAAAAATAAGAGAAGGCTTTTAATTATTTTTAGTAGTATATGCAAAGAAAGGGAACCAAAGCACAGTGAGAAGAGTGGCTGAAAGGTGCTGAAAGTGATTGTGAGACCAGAGAAAAGAAGTCACTTTCAGTTATTCTGCATCACAGCTGTACTGAGGAGAGGGACATTTCACTAAAACACTGCTCTCTAGCAGGATGATACTGTGGTCCAGATGAACACAAGGTGCACAACGGAACTTCAGGTGCAGCAGGATGTAAAGAAAAGGCTGAAGAGCTGATGAGGACCAAGCACAGGGCTCTCTCCAGAAAGTCAGTTTGCCCTGATTGCTGTTGCCTACAACAAACTGGCATTACATGACGACACAGTTATCTCTGAACAAGCTGGTTTAAAGCTCATACACCAGTATGTACTGCAGCCATAGTTCATGGACAGCCTCTTCACACTTACATGAGATAATAACTGAGAAAGACCAGTTTGCTGTAGTCTCTTTATCAGCATATGCTGCTCCATATCCTGGAGATTAAAATCACACACACATCTATTCACGTAGCTTAGCATTCAGTAATGCTTTAGTTAGAAAGGCATGAATACCACAGTAAATGTATTCAAATAATTTTTAAAAAAATTATTTGATTCAAGATCAATAGATTTTCCCTTTCATTCTCTACATTAATTTCTAAACTGAGTTTTGAAGAAAAGGTCCTCCCTCCATGCCCTGAACCAGAAAAGATGACCTTTGGAAAAGAGAGTCAATAAATAATGCAGCAATACATGACAAATGGTATGATGTGTGATCAGGGCTTCAAAGCCTGCTAGTGCCCTCAGGGTGTGACTGAGTGACATACCAGAGATTTTCCCATGTGCTTACTTTACTATGCCAGTTTTGCTCTTAAAGAAATTTGGACGGTTTAAAAAAAAAATTCAGCTACTCACCATTGCCTCACAGACACAGTTCTGATCCTGTTTGATCTGTGTAGTCTGCTAACTATATCTCTGAGCTATTTTTCTAATAGAAACATTCAATTTCTCATATGTACAATTACAGGCATGCAGGTCCCAACAGGATCAAAGCCTGTGGCTTGTTCATGATGTAGAGCTACATTTGCAGCAGATTTCCTGGTTTGGTTTACCTACTGAATCTTTTTTGATGAAAAAAAAATGCATTTACCTTGAATTCTACAAAAACAGTGCTTAATTCATGTATACAAATATGTCCCTTATATGTATTAATTTGTTATATTAAAAGTTTATGTTGTATTCATATCTCTCTGAAATTCTAGTTTTCTGAATTATTAGTGTTTCCTCAGATTCTTGCTCTCTCACCTGTCTGTGGTGTTTCTAGTAGAACTGACATTAGCTTCATTTAAGATAAGAAGAGAGAGATTTTGGGAGACTTCTGGATCTATTCTGAACATGAGACAGTAGTTAAAGAAAGCAGAATCAGAAAAATACAATTCATTTAGCTTATCCCTCTATAAAATTCAACTTTTTCTGTCAAAATAAGATACCAAAGAGAATGACTGTGACAGAAAAAGGATTTTTAAAAATGCAAAAAACAACAACAAAGCAGAAGTATTGTCATTGAACCATTAATGCCTGAATTTTCAAGTGACCACTTCTGAGTGTACTGCCATGCTTATGCTGATTCTATTCCAGATATGTAACAATAGCAGTGTTTAATTGACACACATTCTGCTGCAAACATTAGTCCATTCATCCAAGAAATTATATGAGTCCATGTCAAAGTCCATTATTTGTGTCTTTTGTGCTGTGATTCATAGGAAGGATCACTTTATTTTCCTCTATTTCCTCAATTCACCAATCACTTGTAAAACAAGCTTCCACATGGATAAATTAGATGACACTCAAACATTTTCTATTCTCTTACCAGTGCCTCGTATGAGAAGAAAATCTGACTACACAGTTTGCAGCCATAAATGATAAAGGAAATTCTTCTAATTCTGTTTGGCAGAAAAATTCCTAAAATATGAGAAAAAAAGAAGCAGCCAGCTGAACTGTGTTGCCTCCTCACAGAAAAGCAATATAGAAACAGGTTTGAAGTGCACTTTGTCCTTTACACTACAAGAATTTTTGCAAAATTTCTAAAGTTGACAGTTTTGAAATATTCACACTTTTCTTGGAGATTGAAATACAAGCATAGAACCTTGCAACACACAGTCTTGCAATTAATGGAAAATGGGAAAGAAAAATAGAATAGCTCTAAAAGCATAAGCATGGATGAGAGGAAAAGGAGAAGGAAAAAAGGAAGGAAATGTAGATCTAATAGAAATATGCTATCTTTTCAAAGCAAGGAATGTAATATTAATATCACTATGCTCAAAAAAGAAAGAAGACAAATGAAAAATAAACCTATGTGAGTGGTTTAACTTGACAGATTTTTTCAGAAAAGTATATAAAACAAGGAAGTGTGAAGATGTAAGAACTGAAACCAATGAAATAGATTTCTAATATGCTTTATTATGTATGAAGAAATAACAAGATCTGATGTTATGATAGATAACTCTATAGCAGACAGTTACAGTATGAATTTGTTTCATCTACTTCCACATTTTCACTTGACCTAGATTTGGCATGGAAGCTAAATCCATTTCTCTTATTTATGAGAATAATATATCACTTTCTCAGTATTACTATACAATTTTTAATTCTATAAAATTAAAATTTTAATAATAATTTGTGTTCAAGAAATTACCAATTATAAATTTTTATTGTCTTGTATTTTAGTTTTACTAAGTATGTTCTTGGATCTTAGATTCTACAGGTGAGAAAGAGCTATCAAGAGTAAGGAAAAAAAATTATTCCACTGAGCACCAGCCATTTCCCATCTCATTCTTTCATGGTAGTGATTTTCAAAAAAAACTAAATAGCTTTATCTGTATATTTTCATGCTTCATCCACACACTGCCACTGTTAATTGCCATTGACAATTCAGAGAAAATTACATATATATTTTCTGGGTTTGTTGTATTTTATCTAACATCATTTCCTCCTTCTGTGAAGAAAAACTAGCCACTTCACTCTGATGAGCAGCCTACTGCATTAAAAATGATCCCGTTTTCAAGGAATAATCTATTTTGTCTCTAAATGGTTTTCCGGAATCATTACTGTTAATTTACAATTTAATATGTTGCATGAGTTATTGAAATTGTCTTGCAGTGTGGGGTCACCTGTTACTTGATTAGTCCTGAATTTTATTAGCCCTTCACCTTGACAAATAATAAGTAAAGCAAGTCAATATATCTCAGAAAACACAGTGAAAACTTTCACAGTGTAAGAATATGCTGTATAATATGAGTACAGCTACTCTCCTGGTATTAACCATTGCTTTACAAGCATTTGCATCTACTGACCTATAAATGCATTGGAACAATGAATGAAAATTCATTAGCACTGAAAAACAAGGAAAGTAAACAATTGTTTCTGAGAAGGAACTGCCTGAATAAAACCATAAAGCTCTCCTGTGTCCCTAGAATCAATGGTATTTTCTTATTTTGAAAGCTTAGCTTATCTGAGTAATAGCAATGCACACATATGCACAAACACCTACAAATATATCACAGATGAGATTCACATACGCTCTTAGAAATATGTCTAGACATATGTTGTTGGCAGAGCTAGAATTGGGATGAACACCTGGGACATCTGGCCAGAACTTATTTATGCAATTGGATTTTAAAGTGTGCTCTTTTATTATATGAGATTATTTCAGCCTTACAACAAAAGGACATATGTTTTTTGAGAGTTATATTTTCAGCTAGGAAAAGGATTTTTTGAATCAAGGTCCCAATATATATATTTTTTTTTTGCCCCCTAAATATTTTTACTGAATGATTATGCTTTGATAACAGAGTGGTACAGACATAAAAATTGTCATTAGTTATTAAGTCAATTATTTCCCCTCTATTCTTTGTCTGAATTACAGCTGAAACAACTAAAGAACCCTGTTCAGCACAGGCTGTAGAATTTCCCTTTGAGTACAAGTATCCTGCAGACCTAGTGCAAGGGTCATGGTGCAAAAATTCTGGATGCACCCGAAAGAGACCTAGATTGTTCACTGAAATTAACAGAAAAGACTAAGAAGCCACAGGGGGATGGTGGGAGTGGTGGAATGGTGGAGGGAGGTAAGGCAAAAAATGAGACAGTGCAGCTAACAGCTTGAATTGAGGGAGCATTCCTTCTGCACAGGCCTTTCTCATATGTCCCATGACAATTCCCAGATTCTCACCAGCTGAGCACCTGAGACTTGCATCCTATATCTCAATTCTCACTTCTTCAGAGGATAATGAGTGCTCTCCATCTTCCTTCTTCTAGAAGATATATTATCAAGGAGGAAGAAAAAATTTCCTGAAACCTGTAATCTAGGTATGATGCAAACAAGTCTGGTGTGCAAACAGAGAGAAAATTTTTTCGTTCATTTCAGTGGACAAATGGACAAATGGATCATGGTAAAAGGAAAATCAGTTAATAACTTCTGTATTAAAATTTTCCTCCTTTGCTGTGTTTGTATTCAAATGTATTTTAGTGGTGGTGAAGAGAACTTGATTACTACATGGAATGACATTCAGCCACAAAGAGCAATTTAGTGCAATGTCATTCTTTCTCCAAATCATCATTAATTCAGAAAATCTTATTAGAAAAAGTGTATTTTTTTTTTAAAGAGCAAGAGTTTATTAAATTCTTGAAGGAATATACAGTTTTGATAATACATACATTTTACAACATATAAGCTTTGCAGAATAAGAGTGCCTAGCAAATTATACTCTCTATAATAACTGTCAAATGGCCCTAGCTCTTATTTTAAGTCCAAAGGGATGCACTAATGACAAATATGATTTTAGTTTTGACCAAATAATTCTTGGTTTCTGACAGAGTAATACAATTAGAGTAATATGCCCCTGATGTCAAAGCTGCATCTAACTGAACACTGCTTATTAATGTCAGGGAAAGCAGAAGGCAAATACATATAATATTTTTTAGCTCTGTCATCTAACACAGTATGGAATACAAAGTTAGTGACTAATGTGGAAAATTTAAATCATGCTATAAATAGCTTTTAAAAATAAGCATAGTAAAATCAATTATGTATTGAACATGTACAGAACTTGCATTACTATCACAATTCTGTTAACCAAATAAAAGAGAATGTAATTACATGGAAATATGCCATTTACAGATTACAAACTTCACATTAAAAAAGTTAAAGAAAGTTAAGGGACATACAAAGCAGGCATAACCAATTTATATGTCAAAATTGTCACCATAATCTATTTGTATATTAGCCCAATCATCAAAGTCCTAGCATCAATAAAATATAAATCACATTTCCATTGATTTTCTTTGAAGTAAGATTTCACGGGTGAAAATTTATTCTACTTGAACACAGTTGTATAAACTATTCCTGAAAAGGAAACCTGGCTTACATAGTTACTCCTTCTTCACCTGTAGTTGTAGGGTTTTCACTGAACCACAGAACAGTTGAAGTTGGGAGGGACTCCTGGAGGTAAAAGCTCCCTTCTGAAACAGGACCAGCTACAGCCACTTGCCCAGGACCATGTCTAGAAGGGTTTTGAAGGAAAAAGTCCCTCTAAGAAGGGAGGCTTTGCAACCTCTCTGGGCAATCTGTGCCAGTGTTGTCATTCTCAGACTGAAGTTCCCGCACTTCACCTTGTGCCCATTGCCTGTTGTTGCTGAGCACTGCTGAAAGGAGCCAGGCTGCTCCTTCTTTGCACCATATCTTTAGATGTTTACACACATTGATAAGATCCCTTCTGAGCCTTCTCTTCTCAAGGCTGAACTGTACCAGGTCTGTGAGATCTGAAACTATCAGCATCACAAAAGAACAGAAGTTGCAGTGAAGGTAAGTGAACATCTTATTTCAACTTCTGGGGACTGAAGAATAAGACTTGGAAGAGCTGAAGAAGACCCTGGGGGAAGAGAAGCCCCTTCTGCAGCAGTGAGCCACAAGCTTCTCAATAATTACTCTGAGATAAAATTACCTATATGGGCTTTAGGTGAGCAAGAATCTCTGCTTTAGAAACCTTGAGCATGTGGGGCTGACATATATGTGCTCAGGTGTCTGGAGGGAAGGCAGACTTTAGGCCCAATGTAGAGATTTCATGCGACCTTAATAATAAAGTCCAAATTTACATCTAGTTTTAGAATAAAGCTGCTCTGAAATTCCTGCCAAACAACGAAAACTGGTCGTCATTTCGGAAAATTGTTGAATGGTTCAAATTAAAATGGTTCTGTCATAGTATTTCTGAGCAGCTCCAGTTATTCTTGTAAAGTTTGCACATCCGTTGTTGACACTTAAACAAGTTTCATACTCAGCTTTAAATACTAGCTTCTGAATATTCACAGACTATGCATTTAAGTTTAATAGATATTTCTTTATGACACTGCTCATCAAAATTATTGCCTTGCATTTGTAATTATATCTTATAAATGTGATTGCATGTATTTACACTAATTACGCAATTATAGATAATTTCATGAATTATGGAAATACAAAAAGAGTGGCTAAGCTTTACTGAAAGAAATAAGTAAATCAGCAAAATAAAAATGGCCTTAAGAAAGCTTTGAGAAAGTGAAAGGGCTCTACACACTGTTTCTCAAATAAAGCATTTCCTACCAAAATAATTTTGTCTAATCCAAATATATAAATATATTGGTCTGGCACACTGTTTAATTCCATGACAATTTCATTCAATTATGTACCTATAGTCTAAATACATATATAGTAATCCTCAGTATGAAAATCTACTGCTTCAAAACTTTAAAAGATACAGAATCTATAGTCAGAAAGCATAGAGCTTATCACATTTCTTTTAGTCAATTGAATCTTCTCATAACAACCCAGAAGAGGGTGAAAAGTTATCAAAATTATCATGGTATTGCATCTTATACAGTAAAAGTGACAGCAATGTCTATAGGGAAAAATATTGAAATTAAGCTTCTAAACTGCAAAAGAATGGGTTTGCTGCTATAACAAGAAAATACCAAATAATCAAGTCATTTATGTCCTTTTGGACTTAAGAAAATAGCATAATGAATATCAGAGAAGACTCTTTTCTGAATCTCCAGTGTTTCTTCTCGTGCGCTTGCCTTACACCAATGACTATGGTGAGCAAACAGAAAGGCTTTTCAGAAGGGCTTAAAATCACCATAACAATCAAGCTCTCACTGGCTCTCAGAAGAGGTTGTGCAGAAGCAGAATAATGGTGTTCACCAGGGTATCACAGCATTTTCTTCAAACTGAAGAAATTTACATTTACTTCAGGACATTAACATTTTGCTCAGTTCAAATTTAGCCTGACTTTAATAAATCATCAACACTGTTGGCTGGGAATTCTCTAATGAAGTACTTTTCTCCCTGTAAAGTGTCTCTATTCTCTAAATCAGTCTTTCGCTGTAGTGTATTGGCTTAAATTATCTTCTGAGAGAGCAAGTAGGGTTTTGAGACAACACTGCCTATTAGATTTCCTCCCAAAACTGTTTTGTTTTCCTTTCAACTCTCAGCCCTGCATCTTCTGCCTGTACAACTGATGCTGACTGAGGAGTCCTGGGACTTCAAAAGGCCAGAACTTGAGTGAGCCACATAGTGAAATCAGCTCTAGGACAACAGTTACATACAAACTCCTGGCTCATATGCAGATAAATAAGTCAAGTCCTGCTTAATGATCACACAAAGTGTATGAGTGGACTGCCTTAGGCTTGCCCTTGTTTCACTTCAGATAATGAGCTGTGACTGTTTAAAAAGGAAGTCTGATTTTTTTTTTTTTTTAAACACTGTAGTGGAGTCTCAGTTTCCTGGAAATATCTGTTATTCCACTGTGATAGACAAAATGGAAAAACAGAAAGACAAGAAAAAAGACAGCTAAAGTGTATCTACCACCTTATCCCATATATAGACAGGATTCCGATCCTGAAATATACAAAAAAAAAAAAACACTGGGGGCAAGAAACTAGAAGTAATACTGCCAGATTCTGAAAACAGTGAAAATGTGTTTAAGACTAGTAGTTCAGTAGTTAACAGGGCTCTGATAGCTGAAATGGCCAGAGCACTACTGCTGCAGAGCAGACATCATCACTGAGCCAAGGATTTTGGTTAGTGAAAGGTGTCCCTGCCCATGGCAAGGGGAGGTTGGGACTAGGTGACCTTTGAGGTCCATTCCAACTCCTTAACATTCCATGATTCTATCTACTCATTCCAACTCCTTTACATTCTATGATTCTATCTACTGCCACAAGCATCAAAATACTACCACCTCAATGAATAAGCTCAACACAAAGAAGGAAAGTTTGCTCCTAGTGTAGCTCTTACTAGATATTTCATGCTTCAGGTACAGAAATGCAAACTGTCTAATGCTGTATTCATGTTCAGTTTGCAGTCAGTCAAGTATTATGTAACTCAGTCTTTAAAGACCATGTCTTTTGAGACAGATGACCATGAGGGATGGATAAAACCTCCTTCAGTTCCCCAATATAAATGGGCAAGTGATAGTATTTAGAATTACCCATTTGGACAAATGAAATGCAGTATTTTACTAAAGTGAACGCAATGGCACAGCTGGAGGACCAGCTAAAGCTGTGATCTATTGCCTGCTTGGTGAAGAACTGGCTGAATGACAGGGCTCAAGGGGTTGTAGAAAATAGGGCTACACCTGGCTGGCCACTGGTCACCAGCAGAGTTCCACAGGGCTCAATTTTAGGGCCAGTTCTGTTCAGTGTATTTGTCAATTATCTCAATGCAAGAGTTAAATTCACCATTAGCAGGTTTGCTGTTTGATACCAAGCTGGGAGGGTCTCCTGAGAGATAAGAGGCATTATCCCTCCTCTTATGGAGATGTGCAGATAAGCATATCCTTCAGGGGGATCTAGATAGATTTGAACATTAGGCAAACCTTAATGGGATGAAATCTAACAAGACAAAATGCTGGATCCTGTACCTGGGAGGGAGTAAGGCTGGGCACAAGTACAGACTGTGGGAGGAGTGGCTGAAGGGCAGCCCTGCAGAAAGGGATCTGGGAATGCTGGTTGGCAGCAGGCTCAGTGTGAGCCAGCCCAGAGGCAGCCCAGAAGACAAACCTCATCCTGGGGGCATCAAACACATGCTGACATCAGCTGCCACAGCAGGTGACTATTCTCCTGTATTCAGCCTTGGTGTGGCTTTACCTTGAGTATATGTGCAGTTCTGGGCCCTACAGTTCAAGAGGGATGTGGAGTTCCTTGAATGCATCCAGAGGAGGGCAACAAATCTGGTGAAAGGACTGGAAGGCATATCCAAAAAGGAGCACCTAAGTCCTCATTCAGTTTGGAGAGAATGAGGCTGAGGGGTGACCTCATTGCTTTCCAGAGTTTCTTGAAGAGGGAAGTGGAGAGGGAGGTGCTCACATTTCCTCCTTTGGATCTAATGATAGGATGCGAGGTAATGGTTCAGTGCTGTATCAGGGAAGGTTCAGACTGGACATTAGGAAGTATTTCTTTACTGAGAGTGTGGTCAAACACTGAAGGAGGCCTCACAGAGAGGTGGTCAATGCACCAGGCCTGTCAGTGTTTCAGAGAAAGTGACCACTCCCTTACACTGGGCGTTTGTGAGGCTGCACTTCAAATTCTGTGCCCAGTTTTGGGCACTTCACAGACATTGAGGTGGTGGAGAGTTTCCAGAGAAGAGCAGGGGAACTGAGGAAGGGTCTGGAGCACAAGTCCTTCGAGGAGTGGCTCAGGTAACTGGGAGTGTTTAAGCTGGAGAAAAAAACTCAGGGGAGACATTCTCACTCTCTATTACTGCTTGAAAGGAGGGTTTAGCTAAGTAGCCTCCATTCTGAAGCAACAAAAGACAGGAAGAAATGCCCCCAAGCTGCCTTAGGGGATACCTAGATTGAGTTTTAGGGGAAACTTTTTCACCAAAAGGGTTATCAAATCTCTGAATCTGAACAGGCTGTCCAGGGAAGTGGTGGAGTCATCCCTGAAGGTATTTCAAAGATATTTAGATGTGGCGCTTAAGGACGTCTTTTAAAGGTTGACTTTGCACTGTTAGGTTTTTTTGTTGGACTCAATTATCTTAGGGTTCTTTTCCAACCTAAATGATTCTATGATTCTATGAATAAGAAATTGAATTAAAGTTCACATATAAAAATTTAATCAGGAGGAGATTAACAATAAACACTATTTCTCCATTTTAATTAAAAGCATTATTTCTCAGTGGTTTTGTACCAAGTGAAAGTTTGGTATTTCTGAAAATACTCTGAGTATATTTTTTAATTCTTTCTAATGCTAGGAGAATAAAGGTTTAATGACCTGATTACACTTTAATTGCAAATATTCCTGTGAAAAAATAATTGGATGCTGCTGAATGTAGCAGGCATACACTAACATACCAAGGATTCAGTGTAAGAGTTAAAAAGCAGAAGATAAGAAAAATATCTCTAAAAAATGCCAGATTTTCAGAGGCTGAACTGCTGAATGCAAGGACAGGTTGGTAGCATATAGCCCACATTACAGTATTATGATACAAAAGGCACAAGTCAGGGAGAGAATCTGCCCAAAGCATAAGTGTGGGATCACCAGTAGCTGTTGGAAATTCTTTTGTCCTTTCCATTACAACAAAGACAACATATAATGAAAATGAATACAGCTGAAGCAGTACATTCTAAATATCAAAAGCAGGTTGCAACATACACCAGGGCATTGGAAATATGATTCTCACCTCTTCCTACTAACATTAAAAGATTAGAAGAGACAATGAAAGTGATTCCCCCATTTAATATCCTCTGACAGAAACAATAGCAAAACACTCTTCAACTGTGAAATATGATTTGTGGCAAACACAAAAAGAGGTAAAAAAAAATATTTGAAAGGCTTGACTACATATATTAGCAGTATTACAGAATATATTGCAATGCACTGAGGAAGTGTTGCTTTGGCCATGATGGTCTTGCACTATGGGCAAGAAAAGGCTTTTCAGGAGAGGTAATGGCTTTCATTAGACCAGCTGCTATAATTGAAAAAAGCAGCACATGGGCTTGAGAAGTTCTGCACTGTTTCTAATCGTGCCAGCTGGAATCTGATGAAAGAACCCGTCTCTCTCTACAGTCTTGGCTTGGGAAACTATTAGTCCACCACCTACAGACACATGGAGAAATGCTTCTGAAATTTATATCCTCCCATATGATTTTAGAGCTTGAGCTTATTGAAAAAATATTACTGCCAGGTATTGAATTGACTCAGTTCATTTCCCTGGGTAGATCAAAAACATGATAACTGGCTTTTTAGAAATGGAATTCCAGTATCTTTTGACACAGATTCCCAAAGTACAAAGACAGGTATACAAACAGTGTTTGATGAAAACGTACATAGGGAAGTTTTATCTGAATACACCAGTAGAAGTTCTCTTCACTCTTTGTAAAGGTCTTTAAACTCAGATGGAGAACAAATTTTTGCTGCCCACCTGCTTTAACTGTTTCATCACACTTATATTCAGGAGCAGGCATATTTAATGACATGGATGTTTGTTGCCACAGAAACATAAGATGTTATTGAAGCTGCTCTGAAGCAGAAGTTGTAAAAAATATTAGTAGATAAAGCAGATAAACCAAGCCCCCAAAATAATCTCAGTTTATGCAGATCAGCAGTGAAATTACTTTTTAAAACTAAATGCATGTTCTGGAACAATGCAAAAGTGAGGATATGGTGTTTTGCAAGTTGAAAAAAAAGGAAATAACATATAGTCCTAAACTAGTCAAATATGTGCCATAAATAGCACTATATAGTATTAACTGAAGGAGAACTAGGTCACTAAATTAGTAAGCAAGCACAGAAATGGTTGCCTTGAAACAGACATCATGTAAAATAGCAGGCTGTCAGTAGAAAATCTATGACAGCCCTTAGGGACGTGGAAATAAAATGATAGCATGGCCAAAGCTCATTTATAATTGCCAAATTAAGTTATTCAATTATTGACGCAACAATGGTCAGTGTCAGATTGTTTTACCCTCATCTGTCAGTCTCTTAACAGAAGTAAGGATCAGGGAGGCTGACCTCTCCATCTTTTTGACTCTTTGTGTAGTAGGAAGATATTAGCGATGAATAATTACAACATTTTGCACAAATCATTCAAATAAGGAATCAAATATTTCTGTTTGTTCTCTGCAGAAACCATACATCAGGAAAATTTTACTGAGGAATTACTTACAGCACCTTTCCTTACTGAGACAGAGTCCTAAACCTTTTAATATATTTTTCTGTTTTCTAAGATCAAATCATTGGTTAGCTATTTCAGTTTTATTTATTGTTTATAGTATCAGTGACATAAAATATATATATTTAACATCAATACAATTATACTTCTGCAGGCTTCAATTTGAAGCACCAAGATTATGCTAAGTGTGGGTAAAAAATAACTTGATCAGAAACCAAATGTTTATTGCTTATCTCATTTTTTAGCACTGTGATGTCCACATTTCAGATATTCAATGGAAAAAAGGAGCAGCAGGGGCAAAATATTCCCATTTATTTAAAATAGGTATCTACTTCATTCTCTATAACTCCTCATTCTAGTCAATATTTAAAACTTACAATCTTCATATGTTGCTTAAATAATGTTAATCTGATAATTCTGTCCTTTTCAGGCAAATACATCTTCACACCATTAAGACTCAGGCCCACTGTACCCAAAGATGACTTGGACATTGTCTCATAAAGCTTTTGAAATGAAGACTTTAAAAATGAAACACTGGTTTCAGTGATTTCTGTTCGGAATAGAAATGATCAATGACCCAATCAGGGTAGAAAGGATGCAGCAGAAGGACCAGTACCTATGATATTCACTGCCTTGCTAGATCAATATTTGAACTGCCTGTTAAAGTCTAGTCCTGGTAAGTAGAAATGGCAAGTTATTGTAATCTGAAAGCTATTTGATGAATGACATGGAGCTAATAGAAAATCTCAGTAGAGCCCAGTAGCTCTGTTACAAGTAACTATATAACTAGAGCCATCATCACAATTGGTGTTTCTATGTCTATTCCAAGACAGACCATTAAGAATGAAATATACAGATAATGAAGGCTTTTAAATTCAGTGAATAGTTTTTCTTTTAAAATTTGTATCTCACTGTGATTAACATGGTTTCCTCCCTGATCAATCTAGTATAAAATTATTGATGATACATTAGCTACTAAAATGTCTAAATCTACTTGTTCTTAATGCTTTGCTCTCACAAGATGATTCTTACATGAACAACAAGAGAAATCAGTCAGAGAGCATGGAAAATCACTAGGCATTTCTATCTGTGATGTAACTTCCCAGGGAGATGCAAGCCCTCTAAGAGTAGTTTCTGAACATGAATATCTCTCACACAAGTTATACCATGCTCCTTCCTTATGAAGGATCTTAAGAAGCACATATGGAACTGAACCTAGCACCAGTTATTGACTATAACAACACAGCATGCACATCTCTTTTGTCACATAAAAATATTTTTACACCATGTGATTTTACTGCACAGTGAATCACTGCCTGATTTCCATAAAATCAAAATATTGCAGGAGAAAAGCATTCATACTTTCCCCTACATATCTAGGGAATGGATAACAGCAATAACAGCCAACATGGTCAACACCCTATTATTTACCTGGGTTGAAGACTGTAGAATTTACAGGCATTTGCCATTTAGTACATTAAAAATTTATGAGAATATATGTATGATTGTATTAAATAGTCCATATTCCAATGCATGAGAAACTATTTTATCCATGACCTATTGAAATCACAGGCAACCCCAATGAGGGGAGAGAGAATGATGCATCTGACTCCATCTTATCAGAAGGCTAATTAATTACTTTATTATACTATATTATTCTATATTATATTACATTACATCTAAACTGAATCTGCACACTCAACCCTGCACACTATTGCACTGAATCTCATGACTGTCAGCTGACAGTCCTGACACACACACACACACTTGGCCCTGATAGGCCAAGGAAACAAAACACCATCACTTTGGGTAAACAATCTCCATATTGAGTTCTACTTTTGCACAAACACAGGCACAGCAAATGATGAGAATTGTTTTTCCTTTCTCTGAGGTTCAGAGAATGTGAAACCCAGAAACATTCTTGAGAAGATGCGCCTTCCTTTTCTCTGTGAAGAGAAATGTGGGGCTACAATGACCTGTGGTAGTATATACTTTCTTCTGATGCTCAGGTATTCTGAAAACTGCAAATTTCTACAGTAGCTGCAAAAAGACTGGCTGTTCATGAACTGATAGAATAGGTTTCATGTCATCGTAGGAAACCATGACACTGACACTTTTCTGCTGAGTTACAAAGATTATAGCTGTGTACAGAGGGAAAAAAAAAATTCCTACTGTATGATATGTAACCAGTTGAAATATTGTTGGAAATACCAAATAAAAGGACAGAGTAATAGAACTCCAGAATTGTTAAGGTTGGAAAAGATTATTGAGCCCCGCCAATTAACCTAGCACTGCCTTAATACATACCCACAAAGGCCACATCCACATATTTTCTTTAAGGCTTCCAGGGATGGTGATTCCATCACTTCTCTGTGCAACCTGTTCCAGTTCCTGGCCACCCTTTCAGTGAAGAAATTTTTCCTAATAATCAATCTAAACCTCCCCTGGTGCAACATGAAGGCATCTCCTCTTGTCCTGTCACTTACTCCTTGGGAGAAGAGCCTGATATCTGCCTGAACTAAAACCTCTTTTCAGGTGATTGTAGACAGCAAGAAGGTCCTCCCTGAGCTTCCTTTTGTTCAGCATAAACACCCCTGGCTCCCTCAGCCACTCCTCATCAGACTTGTGTTCCTTTCTCTGGACCCACTCCAGCTCCTTAATGTCTTTCTTGTACTGAGGTGCCCAGAAACGATCCCAGGATTGGTGGTGTGGCCTCAGCAGCGCCCAGCACAGTGGGACAATCCCTGCCCTGGTCCTGCTGCCACACCACTGCTGATCCAGGCCAGGTGCCATTGGCTGTGTTGCTCCCTTGGGCACCCTCGGGCTCATTTTCAGCTGCTGTCACCAGCACCTCCACATCCTTTTCCAGTTTTCCAGCCTCTCTGTCCCCAGCCTGTTGTGGTACTGCCTGGAGTTGTTCTGAACCAAAACAGGACCTGGCACATGATCTTGTTGAACCTCATACCATTGGCTTCAACCAATCAATTCAGTTCATCCTGATCCCTCTGTAGAGCCTTCCTACACTCCAGGAGATCAGCACTCCCACCCAACTTGACATCATCTGCAAACTTAGTGAAGATGAATAAAAATGTTGAATTTGTCAAATCTGTGAGACTTCCTTGTGGATCTTCAAATTCAGAAACCTTTTAGCACAAGGTTGACACTGCCAAGGAGTGAGTGATACACAGAACAGATTTGCATTAGCTTTTCTGTTCAGCTCTTCAATCCAATTTGGGTACTTAAAAAACAAACAAACAAACAAAATCACTAAAACAGACTTGAGAAGAAGCACACAGTTGAAGAACAATCTCATGACATCTGCAATAACAGATAAAAATTCTGATTTTTTAGTAGTTTCAAAAGAGAGGGAAATAAAAGTGGAACAGAAGCACATGGATTTAAATAAAAATAAAATATATTTGTAGCTGTTACCAGTTCAATAGTTAGTATTTGGCCATGCAATACAGTTTGGATTATGAGTTTTGCTAAAAAATGTACCAATGTCTGTAACACACATTCATATTTGTTTGTATGAGGTTAGATGGGTGTGAGATTTTCCTCCGTGTTACCTCACTTTATAATCTTAGTTTAGCTCTGCATGCTTGGTAATAGGAGCTAAACTGAGATTATAAAGTGAGGTAACACAGAGGAAAAACTTTTAAATTGAAGAGTACAGCAGATTTATGGACATCTAATATATTGCACTGTAAGTGTCAGAAGTGGCAAGTAAACAGCCTATATGTGTATTGCAAAATTTTGGAGAGATGTTCTTTATTATTTTAGATTTCAGAATTAAACATGATTCTTAATAAACCACATAGTTCTAGTATAGCTTCTATGCCTAAAAAAGGAAATCACACAGGGAAGCCTCCCTTTTGTCCTTGTAAAGCTCAACCATCGTGAACATATCAGTCTAGAAGTACACAACTGGAGATGAGAAAATTAACAAAAAACAATTAAAAAATTTTCACATGTGTTTTTTTATTATTATTAGCCACCTTTTCCTCTGCTTTTGAATTGTTGGGGCACCCAGCCCTGGTTATCTACGTCTTGGCTGATTTGCCAGTGGAATTTTTATTTGATGAAGTTATGAATAGGAATTAAATTGAACACTTTCACATTAAGTCTCTAAGCTGATAAAGCTGGAAAATATTATAGATGAGCTTGTAAACATCAGTGTAGCAAATTATGCAGTGTTCATTTCTATTTTAGCAGTTAATTGTGTTTTCTGATTATACTGGTAAATCTGTCTCCACGCTTTGTCAAAGTGTTTAGAAGCTTTCTATGGCAAGTGTTGTTTCATGAAAACAAAACCAAAGTTAAACAAACAAAACACCCACCAATTACCCCACAACAACAACAACAAAAACAACCAGAGAAACCACCCAAAACCCCAAAAAACCACAAGAAACAAAACCAAGAAACATCACAATGCATATAATTCTGAAACAAAACATCATGGCATATGTAATTCTGAAGAACCCATCTTAGCAGAGCTTCCATGTGATGTTTTGGCACAAAAGTGATTACTAAACTACTTCTAAAATTTTATTATTTCTGGAATAACTCAAGTGGAATTTTTTCCTGAAGAGACAGAATGTTATCAGCTATTTTGTCCCTTTTCTTTTCCTACCACTAAATCTACATATAAGCAGAAAAAATATTTTTAAAACTCCCAAAGAAAACTCCCAGAAAAACCAAACAAAGAATAAAAAGTTCTGAACTCCAATGCCTTTTTTGCTGGAGAGAAGCAAGAAAGCATTTTTGAAAGCACTGAATTCAGGTTAGCTGATTTTTAATTCCATGGAACAGAGAAATGGTAATTTTATGTTAGAGATATATTTCTGATAAATATGCAACACTAATGAAAACAAGGTGGTAATCCTCCTTTCACAGCACAATTCAAATGATTCCAAAAAAGGTGAAGTTTTAGTAAAATTAGCCATGTACTGTGTCTGTAGGTAAATGTCTGTAGTAAATATGAAACATTTGCAAGTAAATACTAACTCTTTCTACATTACTTTGCCACCAAGATTGATTAAACACAGATTTATTTTAAAGAGATGAAATACTAATTTGCATCACTACGTCATGAAAACCCATTATAATGGTTTGAAATTTCTTTGCCAATTATTTACAAATGTCTAACAACCAGAGGTTAAAGTTATGCTGGTATAATAATTTGCTGTCTTATTCATGCAGAAGACAATTATTAATGACTGCCATTACTGCAGTTAAAATTCATACAGTTAATCTTATTTATGAATTTGAATGTACTCATTTTCCATGTTTATCACATATAAAAGTGAGGAGTGATTTGGAATTTGCTAACAGAAATACGCTTAGGAGTATTAGTATTTTAAATTGCAAGAGGATTATAATGTTGCAGAGACAATAGATGCTTTCTAAACACCTGCTTATTAAATTTTTATCAATGTCTCATTAAACCAAATATGGGAGCATAGTGGTTTTTGTTTTGTTGGGTTATTTTTTAATATACTGTTTGGTTGCTTTATGAGACTTTTCCAAGTTCCTCATCTTGAGCATCATGTCCATTACCTGAATGTATTTTTCTGTAGTTCATCAGAAACTTCAACACTACATATTCAATCACCACTCTAACAACACACAAGCAACATATTTTTTCCAAATAGAGGAAAAGAGTGTATAGCATTCCCAGTTTAACTCCACCCAGCTTCAGTGGAACTGTTCTTTTACAAATAAGAAATACAGCCTTGCTGACTGAATTCCTGATGTAAAGCAGTCTTTTATTTTATTTTGCAGTGTGTCACAAAGACAATTTATTTGCTCAGTATTTGTCTGTAACTGATTTTAATGTTGTCTTTAATGGATCAATGCTGTTTCCAAACATCTCTCAGATTCTTGGATTACTGAATTTTGGATCATTGGGCTTTGGGCCTCAATAGCTATGTCCTGCTTAATTACATGTATCTAGAGGTGGTGCAAATTAACATGAATAATCTGGGGCGTGTTCTTTGATAGCTCTATAGTTTAGGTATTTCAATAAATGTTGTGGGAGGAAGAATTGACACATTTCTACACAACATGGAAACTGAAATCAAAATGAACACTGAGAAAGGGGTTTTTTCTCATTAAAGAGATTGATGTTTAAAAAATGTATATGAAAATAAGGACTTTCCTAAACCTTATTTGATGGCTATTATTTTGTATTGCAAATTAAAATTCATATTCATGGTTCCTAGGAAAACTGAAGAAAGATAATAGAAAGAGTTTATAACTCAATCTACTTTCAGAAAGTAATATAACACTCCTATTTTAAGTTTTAATTGTCCCAGGGTACCTAAGAACTCATTGCAAACAAATGCAAAGCCTTCAATCCCCATGTGTAAAGTGAATTCAGTCCTGTGTGTGAAACATGACAAATACATTGCTGGGTTTTTTATATTTGCTTCCCAGTATGACCTTACAGTATTTAGTATATATGAATATTTTTAAACTAAATTTTAAAAAAATGTTATTTTAAAAAATATCTATGTCAATGTCATCAATACACTTAAAATTATCACTTAGCCATATTTAGTGTTGAACACCAAATAACCTCAAACATAAGTGACTGTGAAGTTCAGTTCTCCATTTATTTCTCATTAGAAATTGTTTTTCTCACTGTGCAAAACCAGAACATACAATACACAGCAGCAAATATTGCACAGAACATTTTCCTTGTATTTAGCAGCCTGCCACATGTTTTGAACATAAAAAAACCCTGCTTTTATAGAGATCTTGTCAAAATTTCTTTCCGTGAGTCTATTGGCATTTTTTCATTTCACTTGCAAATAATTATGTCTGGAAAAAAAAATCAAGTCAGTAGCTTAAAAGAGCACCTTAAATCTATATTGATGCTAATAAATGAGAGAAAGCTAGCTTCAAATACATTGCAAAAATTATTATTTCAATAGACATTTTTAATGAAGAACTCTATTACATGCATTTTACTGCTCTACATGTTTCTCAAGGTTATTTGAAAATGACTAGTTGTCATAGCAACTGAACTTTCAAAAACTCTGTCCTAATTTTCCATTAGGAGCATTAGTAGTCTAGCATGGAATTTGAGTATGCTAAGAACAGTATCAGGGAATGTATCAGGTTCAACTTTCCAAACATGAAGGTCTGGATGCTCAACAAACCTTTGACAAAGTTCAAAATGTGAGGCAAAGATAGCATTGCATTGCCTTGTCTTTTGATTTTGGTGTTATCACAGGCTGTTTGGAGCCTTATTTCAGGAATTCTGTTGTTTTCTGCTACTAAAACATTGACTCAAGAACCCAAATCTTGAAAGGAAAGAACACTAACAAATTGAAGAAGGTTCTATCCAAGGAAAACATGCATGTGTTTAACATCTAACAGGACTGAAATAAACATCACAGCATTTAATACAGAGGAAACCACAGCTGGTTATAACATCAAGGGTTGTGATACACTTGAATACATATCTCTTGAGGGAAAAAACCAACTGAAAATATTAGATAATGCTTCTTCTGCTGCCTGTGTCTTCTCCTCCTGTATTCAATGCCAGAGGGCCACTTCTCAAGGAGTTTGTAATGGAGATATTTCATTGCCTGGAATTTATGAAGGGGAACATTTTCAACACAAGAGCAGACAGTAGCTTATGATAAATGACAGGATTTTGCCTTTCCATAATACAATGCATTTCTTGTAGAACCTGGCTTGGTCTCTGTTTTCTTCATCTCTACACTTTTAAACAACTCACTTCTTTCTCTCACTTGCATTCATTTTTCTGTGCAAGTCATAAAGGTTTTAGGGTGAATTCTTAAATGAGTTATTGTGTGATTTTACATCTGAGCAGTTTGCTGCAATTTTCCTGTCTCAAAGAACATTCAAGGAGCCACCTTTTAAGTTCAACTCAGAACAACAAAGAAATAAAGAAATTAGATCCATATTTTAATAAGTAATATAATGCAGTGCTAAACTAGAAAACAACCTTAGAAGCAATGAACAGAAGTCACAATAAGTTTAAGTGCACAAAGATCAATAAATTTGTTTATGTGTTGCCTCTTTTTATGAGAAGCACAGAATGAGTGGCTGCATTGTACAGCTAATATCATAACTGGATCCTCAGGACATGGAATTTCTGGAGCAAGTCCAGAGGAGGCCACCAAGTTGATAAGAGGACTGGAGCACCTCCCCTAGAGAGACAGACTGAGAGAGTTCAGGCTGTTCCTCCTGGACAAAGAAAAGGTTGAGTGGAAAGTTCAGAGCAACCTTCCAGTATCTAAGGGGCCTATAGTGAAGCTGACTTTTCATCAGTAACTGTGGTGACAGGACAAAGGGGAATGGCTTTACACTGAAAGATGGGAAATTTGGGTTACATGTACAGAAGAAAGAATTCTTCCCTGTGAAAGTGGTGAGGCATTGTCACAGAGCAGCTGTGGGTGCTCCATCCCTGGAAGTGTTCAAGGCCAGGCTGGATGGGGCTCTGAGAAACCTGTTCTAGTGGAAGGGGTCCCTGCCCATGGCAGGAACTGGATGATCTTTAAGATCCCTTCCAACCCAAATAATTTTGTGACTCTATGAAATGAAATTTAAAAAATATCCTGAAGTTACTGATTTCTGAATCAAAATACTAAGTGCTGAAATTATTCATCTTCAGTTATATATCCAACCAAATTTTGGGTATACCCAAATTTGTTGTTTGAGTAAATCTAACTACTTTAACATAGATAAATCATTGCAGGAGTTAGAAATCTCATCAGACAAACAATTAATCAAACAGAATTCTAACTAACATTTCTCAAAAGATTATTCTAGGAGAATACAATGCACCTTTGTTTTTTAACTCAAAGAAATCAATATATTTTTTCAAAAGTTCTTATGAATTTTTGATAGGAAAAAAAACTCTTTATTGCTCAGTATTTACACTCTGGATCTCTCTTGACACATTAAAAGAAATATGAGTGTAAGTCTGGTGGGTACACATTGATTACCTCAATCATGTATGAAGAAAAAAATAATGAAGAAGTAAAATATCACAAATATTAGTTCCTGTGCATTTTAAAATATGCATCTGATATAATCCTGAATGAGGAAAAAAAATGGCTTGAAAATCACTGGAAGAATTGAAGTGCAGTACCACCTGAGTTCCCCTATTAACTCTATTTCACTGACTGCACTGTCATTTGCTTTTTCTTTGACTCACAAGAAACAGGGCGTTTACAATGTCTTGGTTTAAAAGACAGGTGCCTGCCAAGCAATGTCGGAACCTTCCTGGGACAGAAAATATGAACCTCTTGCCTCCAAATTATTATAACTTCGAAATTACAGGGCTTTCAGGCAAAGATATGGGGAAAGGAATAACAGTTTGTTACTAGTGTATATACATATAACAAGACAAACAAACAGAAGCAATGGCAGGAATAAGAAACAAGCCCAGAAACCCAATAAAAATAAACAATAAAACAATAAAACAATAAAAAATAAAACAATAAACAATAAATCCCCCTCACTCAGCTGTCGAGTGCTTCCCTTGGGTGCAGTTCCGGTCACGGCCAGCAGGGGCGCTGCTGGCTCCCGGCCAGGCAGGGCAGGTGCGATTATTCCCCCGCGCCTGCAGGGGGCGCTGTGGGGCGGGCTCTGCCGCCTCTGCGCAGGGCAATGGCAGCTCCAGCAGAGGGAGGGCAAGGAGAGGGCCTTCCTTCCCAGGGAAAGGGCCTTCCTTTCCAAAGAAAAGGGCTTCCTTCCCAGGGAAAGGGCCTTCCTTTCCAAAGAAAAGGGCTTCCTTCCCAAGGAAAGGCACTTCCTTTGCAAACTCACAGGCAGCAGCCAGTCTCAGGGCCACTCTGCATGGCAAAATGGACTATAGCAGAACCTCGGAGCAGCAGGCTGGAACAGCAGAGGTGAGCACTCCCAGGGTGGCAAAACAAAGTGTAACAAAGACTCCAAAGCTGTGACAGGAGCTGGGGGCTCTGGGAGGTCATGGAGGACATGGAGGACATGGAGTTAAAGCATAGCAAAAGCCCAAAGCAGCAGCAGGAGCAGCAGAGCTGGGCAATGGCAGACAGGCTTCCGCAAGCAGCCAGGAGACGCTTCCTCCAGAGAGGGGGAGGGAGTCAGGGTCCTCTTCCCCGTGAGGCCGGGTCTTGAAAAGGTCCCAGTTCAGCAGCTGCTCCTGCAAGCAAAGGCTCACCCAGAAGAACAAGAACTCCACAGTGGCAGTGGATGCCCTGGGCAGCAGCAGTCTGTCACCAAAACCACAACTGACTCCACTCCAATCCAGAGAGCCAAACAGGGAGAGGGGACTGAGCCCAACCCCTGACCCCCAGCCAGAATCTCGTGGTATCTCTGCACTTTCCCAAGGGAGAGTCCCCCAGTTAAGAGATGGCAGCAAACTACACTCTTCCTCCTCCACCCCATTCCAGCCACATCTTTTGTCTCATCATTCCATCACTTCTTCCATTTTTAGACAAAAAATGGAAGAAAAACTTCATGGGAGAAAGAAAAAAATAAAAGAAAGAAAAAATCCTAAATTCCAAGAGACAAGAAATAAGCAAATAGTACAAATTATTACATATTAGTAAAAAAAACTGCTGCATTTTACCTGACTGGTAAATTATTAGAAGTAAAGGAAAACCACAGTGTAGTCTTACATATTATAGAGTAAATACACTGGTTTGATGAACAGCCAAATTGAGAAGACCACACGTCCTGGTAAATAGGAATTGAACTTCTCCAGATTTAAAATTTTAAACTTAAATAAACAAGTGTATTTTACTTCATACGGTAATATAATCTAGGTAGGACTCTCCTGCTAAATTTAAGATCATCTACAATATTAATGGGGTTGAAAAAATGAGTAGAGCACATTCCCCAAGACTGTAATATGTGTGATTTTCCTTCTGAGTGCATAATGGCCATACATTATATGACAAGGCAACAATAAACATGGGAATATCTAATGACCCTTAGTGACCTTAGATGAGCATATACTTTTTCATTAACTAGATATATTCCTGGAAAAATACAGCTGCATGAAAACATTACTTATTTATAGCAGAAAATAACTACAAGTCAATAGCCTGTAGAGAAGCAGCAAGGCAAAAGATCGAAAGTAGAAAAAGAAACTTTTGAGGTAATCTTTGAAGAGAGCACATAAACTCATCAGGAGAAAAAAATGTAGTATAGGTGAGGGATATTAGATGAAAGGATCAAAATACATTAAAATATAAAGACAGCGAAATTTCCAATGTTTTTTCCAGTCAGATGTTTTCAGAGAATTCTTTCCAAACAAAACATATTAGATGCCGAAATTAAACAATCACGTCATGTACATAGCAAGTTAGAAACAAAACTTTTTAAATCACTTGTGATAGGTCACATGAGTCAAGCCAGGATGTCAAATGTATACCTCTAGTTACACATTCAGAAACGTCAAGGAGAGGCCTGAATGTCAGGTGTACATGTCTGTCATATATGGACATGGCAATAGAAATTAGCAAATGTACTTTAATAAAAAGATCCATCAAATACTATGCCAAGCACCTACTAGTACAAAACACTTGTATAAACTGTTGAGCAAATATGCTCATATAACTAACGTCACATTAAAAGTCACAGATTTATCTGCAAGCAAAATGTTGAACATATGAAGTTTGAGTGTCTCTTTTTAAAAAATTGCTGTAGAAGTTATTGACTTTCTGAAGAAACAACATCTGTTGATTGCTTGACCACATACAGAACAATTAACAATTAAATGTGTATTGGGTTTGCCTGGCAAGGTTTTGGTAGTGGGAGGGCTACAGGGCTGGCTTCTCTGGGAAAGTGCCAGAAGCTTCTTCCATGTCCAACAGAGCCAGCTCCAGCTGGCTTCAGGGCAGACCCACCACTGGCCAAAGCTGAGCCCTGAGACAGTGTATTATAGAAGAAAAGTTATTGCACATGAGCAACTGTGGATGCCATGGGACAGAGAGAGAGAAACAGCAAGCGTTTCTCACAGTGGCTTGTGAGAAATTTTTAGGGAGTTGGAAAGATGTGATAACTTGTTAAGTATAAACAATTTGCAGATGGTGTTTTTCTATTTTGTTTTTTCTGTTCCTCTCAAGGACAGTGTGTGAGGATGTTTTTATTTGTTAGCCAGTAGAATAGAACCTATTGTTCCGCTCTATAAAAACCACGCGGTTCTTTTGAATAAAGCTTTGTTTGCCTTTTCTACAGTCCTGCCTCTCGCCTGTTCCTGTCTCAGTCTCGGTGCAAGAGCGACAAGGAACTTCATCCAGAGAGCAGGACTGAGAATGTGTGAGAGGAAAGCCCTGCAGTCACCCAGGACACTGCAGAAGGAGGGGCAGGAGGTGCTCCAGGAACCAGAGCTGAGATTCCTCTGCAACCCATGGTGCAGCCCATGGAGAGGGCTGAGATTCCCCCGTTGCCCATGGAGTACCACAGGGGAGCAGAGATCCAACTGCAGCCCCACACAGTGACAGGGAGATGCCAGAAGGAGACTGTGAGCCCACAGGAGGCCCATGCTGGAGCAGCCTCCTGGCAGAGCCTGGAGCAGGTTGCTCCTGAAAGAGTGACCCACACTGCAGAAGTTTGTGAAGAACTGCAGCCCATGGGAAGAGCTTACACTGGAGAGGTTTATGAAGGACTGTCTCTCATGGCAGGGGCACTATGCTGGAGCAGGGGAATAGTGTGAGGAAGAAGTGGCAGAGACAAGGTGTGATGAACCAACTGCAATCCCCATTTTCTGTCCCCCTGCACTACTGGACAGGAGGCAGAGAAAAACAGGTGTGAAGCTGAGCCTAAGAAGAAAGGAGAAGTAGGAGGGGAGGTGTTTTAAGATTTAGCTTTTATTTTTCATTATGGCACTCTGATTTCATTGGTAATTATTTAACCTAATTTCCCAAGGTCAAGCCTGTTTTGCCCATGATTGTACTTGGTCAGTGTTCTTGACTCAGAAGCCTTTCATTATAATTTCTCTCCCCTGTCCACTTGGGAAGGGGAGGCATAAAGTGGCATTGGTGTCCAGTCAGCATTAATCCACCAAAAAGTGTAAAAAAAAATATAATAAGTGTTCATAGAAAGAGAATTAAACAAAGTTTCCAAATTATATTAAAAACATTGGAAATATCACTCACCTATGTACCTGTTGGGAATATTTTATGTGGATTTTCATGGACTGACAAATTAATAATCTCCAACACTGCAGTTTCCTTTTATATCATTCAGGAGCAAATAATTTTTGGTGATATATGATCTAGTTGTATAATATATAGTAAACATATAGTAATTAGATGAATATAAACCAGGTTTGGATTAATGTAAAATTAGTATTTTTCCCTCAGTTTTTTTTCTGTAGGTCTTTTGGACACGAAGTTGGATAGCTCAGATTGCTGAATTGTTCAGGATCTGAACTGTTCATTGTCTGAATGGACTCTTATTTACAACTTCTTTCATCATTGATGATAATATATAATTCCACCCAACATTGTCCCAGTGACCACTGGATAAAAGCAGATGCATTAGTATCTTTATGTCCAGTCAACTAAGCATAGGGACTATAATCTTATTCCTAAGAATTTTGACTCTGGCTTTGACAGTTCACAGTGCAACTGCTGTACTCATAAATTCAGCCTGTTCATGCTTGTGTGTAACTATTTAATCCTGATGTTACTTAGGCAGTAGCTTAGGATGTCACTTATACAGCTTTGTATTCTTTTCTTGAAGTACAATAACATTTATATTCACTACTCTCAGTTCTGCTAGCTTGTTTTCTTAATTTCTTAAAAAGACTGTCACTGCCCTCCAATACATATTTTTTTAATAGTACAAAAATATATCCTGTTGCATTTTTATTTGCTGGAATTGCCATATGGAAAAACTAGGAAGACAAAAAGGGGTTTTAAACAGGCACAAGCAAAGCAAAGCACACTAGCTATTAAATATTCCCTCATAGCTGTAGGAGAAAAAGACAGTTCCCTTGGTAAATCCAGTCTAAATGTGAGAACTCTTTAAATCTTTAGTGAGCAATTGTTATGGTAAGAACTTTGCATCAATAATTAAATCTATTTATGATTTACGAGGAGAAAAATCATCTGAATTTTAATGTCTTGTGTATATATTTAACAATGGCTAATTGAGACAGATGTTAGGAGATAACAGATGCTAAATGATTCTCTTATTTTATAAGACATTTATAAAAGATAAACAAAATTAAATGTCAAAATGATAGAGCAACTCTCAGTTCAGAGATACAGGCCTCCCTAAACTCATTAAGATGAAAACTATAGGAAGAACAGGTGTTCATTTAAGTGGGATTTAAGTTTACATTCTTGAAAATAATAGCACTTTTCCACATACTCACACGTTTCAGTGTGTCTGTTGGTTCTGTCTTAAAATTGAAATATGTGTTACCTTCTGTAGTTTATTTTATACTAGATCATTTTACCTAATCTGTAAGAAGTTGAAATTCCAGCTTCTTATTCATCTTCTATTTAGATACTAAATTCAAAACTATGGATGTGTCAGCACTCCCATCAGCCCAGTGGTAGGTAAGAAAATTATAAATTATATTGCAGAAAGAAAAACCAAGGTAATGCATCTACTCCTGACCCATGTAGTAGTGCCATAATCATGGTGATTGCACAGACTGAACATAAATATGTCTTTGAGGGTAGACAAATTAGAAACTAAGTGAGTGAAAAGGGAGGTTAAGACCAAATAATTAATGGTTAGAATAACTTGTTTTATAATGTCAGGTTTTTTCCATTAGTAGTGAGAAAAAGTATGGTGTCATCAAAGATTCAAAGAGATTTTAAGATTCCAATCTGTTCCATGGATTGCATTCTGTATTTTTAGGTGCAAATACCTCATAAAATAAAACTCTACCTTAGGGAATATGTAAGGGATCATCTGCCCTAACACTAAGCCATGACATACATAACTTGGTTATTGATTAAGTTCTTGTTATAGGAAAGAAAATTTTTCTTAACAGTATGTTGGTTATATATTTCAGCATCTCAGCTAGATCTAACACCAAAGATTTCTTTTTCATTAAATAAAACATTTTTATTTAAATTACTTATCCCAGGTTAATATTAGAACACAAAATAAGCTTGTTGCTGCATGAGAACAAAAAAAGAATTCTGCAATAAGCAAAACTTGAATTGAATAAACTGATTACATAAAGCACTGCAAAAAATTACTAGAGCTATTGAATCTACACTTAAAGGTCAATTTTTAGGTCATTAGTAGTATAGTTTAAATTTGCCTTATAGAGTAAAACACAAAATAAATAAAATAAGGGAAACACCTTCAAAACACATTGGCTGCTGGAAACCAGGAAATAATATTAGAAATTACAGTAAAATCAATGTGATTTATGGTGAACAAAACATTAACATTTTTCTTGACCAAAAGAGTAGTTTTTATCAGAAATACTTAGATAAAATACAATTCTAATTGGCACTTCATATGCCAATTAAAATTGCAAAAGAGAAAAAAACTGTTCTATTGGAAATTATGGCACCACCTATACTTGCAGAAATTGCTTTTAAAAATTTATTTTGATAGTAAGTTTTTAAAAATCAAATAATTTTCCTCATTTTCTGGTAAGCCATGTGATGAACTCTTGAGTAAGCTTCTCTTATATTCATGAACTGTTCTATTTTGTTTAAATGAGGTAATATTAACTGGTCCTCATACTGGGCAGCTCTATCCCACAGTGATTTGAAGTTCATCAATACCAGAGGAAGCTTCATCTCAAGATATTGCTTTGTCAAGTCTCTCGCATCTATACAGAGTACATGGTCACCCACTGAACAGTCTTATCCTCTGTCTTGTACAAAAGAGGATTTCCTATGTAGTTAAAAAACTTCTCTATGGTTTTTCTTCTCTAAACATTCATTTGAACAAGGATGAGCCCATTTATACCACCTTTCAGGCAAAGTTCTTGAGTTAGAATACAGAAATCTGTAAATCTGTTAATACTTGTACAGTATTTGGATAAAACAAAGGAACTTAAACTTTCAAAGCTCTCAAAGCACTTGGAAATCTGAGCCTGTTTTAAGGTTCAGGGGACTTGGAACTTTGAAAAATGGGAGTGTGCTTATGTCTGTGTAAAATGCATGGTCAATAAAGAGAGCTGTCATTTGAAAACAGGCCAAGGACAATAGATTTTCAGCAGTTCTTTGCCCTCTCACAGCTCATTGCTCACTCAGCACCTACAGGCATTTCTTTCAGTTTCAAAGACCAACACAAATGACACAAGGTCAGATCAAAAAAGATATTGAGCAATTAATAAACATTTACATCTATATCATAAAGCCACCAGGTATAAATTGTGGCAAAATAGAAAGCAATTAATATGAACTAAAACAAAAGAAAAATCATTCCATATTCAGAGGCAGTTGAGGATATATTATAAAATGCATGTGAAATGTGACAAGCTGGCTGCCTGACCACTCAATTAAAAATCTCTAGAAAGGAAGATGTGTGCAAATTCTGCATTGGATGAGAGAATAAAAGAATTTTAATTGCTTTTTTTTATTCTCTCCATTTTCATTGTTCCTGGTTTTAATATTTATTACTCCAAAACAATCAAAAGTATACATTAGACTGAGAAATTATGTAAATAAGAAAATCTTTGCAAAATTTACAAGCATTCTCCTTTAAAATTCTGCTTCTCATGAGTCTGAGATTTTTTCTGAGGTTTTTTTTTTCATAGTTCTTTTATTCAAAATTTAAAAAAAATGAGGTGGAGGGGGAACTAGCAAGGTCAAACATTCCATGCCTCATTTTTTTTATGGACAGAAAGAAAATACCACAACCTTCTTTTATAGGCTTGGCAGAAAGCCACAACACTCAGAAGTACACAACTATTTTAAAGCTTTTCAGTTAGATCTGCTGGAGTGAATTAAACCTTTCATCTTTCTTTTCCTTTGTGCATGTGTGTATACACGAAAAGAAGCCAAAAATGTCACCTATGAAGCTACATATATTCCAAGAAAAGGATATGCCATTTCTCACAGACATAAGACTTTTTTTATTAGCTTCCAAATAATGCTCTTCTATTTTTGTGGCTTCTCTTTCTTTGATCTTTTCTTTTAATAATAATGTCCTTTAGGAATGGGAATTTGATTCCTGATGAAGTTTAGTCAGGGATCCCAGCTCAGTGAGATCTCGGTAATAGGTTGCAATTATAAAACTCTGGTATTCCAAAACAATTTATAGTGTAATCAGTAATTTTTAATGACTTTTGCTCGGGAGACAGACAGACTGTCTCCTGAGCAAAAGTCGTTAAAATTACTGATTCATATATGCTTTGCACTCATTCTTTCATGAGTGCAAAGCATATATGGAGGTCATTCCCATCCCTGTGCAATGTGCATGGAAGCCACAAGAAAAAGTAGGTTAAAATAGTAGCCACCTGGGCCAGTGGTCCAATCCATCCATGATTCTTTTGAGAAACTGGTAATTTGTGGTATTGTTTTATTTAATTCTTCTAGGCATGAAATTCTGAGTCACAGCCTTGACCTTCCACCATTGTTTGAGTTTTGGTAACAAGTACTGAATAGAAAAGAGTAGTGAACTGATCTAGCCTGAAAAACTAGACTACTACCACTAGACTACTTGTTTTCTCCATCGTTTTACTCTGGATTAGTTCACTGGTACAAATACCACATGGTCTTGCAAACAGAAATACTTTTTTCTGCCTCTGTGGAGAAAGCAGTGGTTCCTCCCTAACTGTAGATAAGGAATGTACAGAGTATATGACATACCTTCAATTCAGTAAGGCTTCATGTTCTGCAGTTCTCCTTTGGAATATGAAGTACAGACTAGCAGTTGCACTGGAATGTGGCTGGACCCCTGGGCTCAGTGATCTTAACCAAAATCTCATATTCAGCTGGCAGATGACAATGACCAGAGGACTCCAGGGGAGTCCAACCATATTCAGCATGTTAATCTGCAATTGACCTATAGACAACACTGAATTATGGGGAAAAACTGAGGATAAACAGCAGAGCTTCACTTCTTGGGCATCTTGGTAAATTTGAGGTCTGAACTAATTTGATGAAGCTCAGCAATGAGAAATGCAAAAGGCTATATTTGAAACAGAATAACTCAGCACCTGGGAACTGACAGGCTGAGATAAAAGGGGCATGAATATTACAGTGGATACCAGGGTGAATATGGGCCTGATGTGGTCTCCTTTCACAAGCAGAGCAGACTGAATTCTGGGCTACACCACACAGCTAGCACTTCTAGGGGAAAATGTGTTTGCCTCCTTTAAAGTACTGCTGAATCTGCCTTTATAATACTGCTTTGAAACACCAGCAGTTCAAAACAAATGTTGAGAAACTATTAGGAATCCTTCAGAGAGCTGTTGGGATTGCCAGAGTGGTTCAGCACATGTTCTACTGAGAAAGCTGGGCTTGGGCTAAGAGGCAATCTAGTGAAAGTCTGCTGCTGCTGGTTTCAGAGAGAGGATGGAGACAAACTCTTCTCAGAAGAGAAAATGAAACAAGGGGAAATGGCCACAAACTGTGATTGAAGAGGTTCACACTGAAAATTAGGGAAAGCATTTTACAGTGAAGAAGGTAGTGTAATCCTGGAAGAAATTACCCTGTTGCAGTATCGATGATAATCCTGCTTCAGGCAGCAGGGTGGACTGGATGGTATCCAGAAACTTCTTCCAAACAAGATTGCTATAATTCAGAAGGCTTGTTGGCTTGCACTTTTGCTTATTGTTGTAACTTCTGACTTTTATGACTCATAACTTGTCCCTTATGTGAATATACTTCTCTCCAAAATGCCTTGTCCCCAGAAATATTAAAGAAAATGCCCAAAATTGAAGGAAATGCTCAGCATTCACATGGCGACAAAAACAAATCTAAAATATCTGCATTGTAAATATAGTTCTTTGAATGATTCAAGCACAAAACCTTATGAAGCAAAAAGGTAATTGGGGAAAATGAGAAAGGAAAAACATTGCCCCCAGAGACCTTTTCCATTGCAAAATAACCAATCATAGTTTGGATATATACTTTAAGATATACTTTGTATTATATAGCTAAATTAAGGTGCTGTAAATATATAATGGAATTCTTACTAATGCGCTGCTTTTGTATTTTCCTGAACAAATTGTATTTGAGAAGATTATAATTTTAGTGATACGATTATTATTAAAAATAGGAAAATCTGCTATAAACCTTAATAAGGTTCTAAAATAAACTGGATACTTTAGGACAATGTACTGACAATTATTTAATAATTACTGTTTCTTGCTTAATGTATACTACATAACTTCCTGATTTTTTTGTTAGAAACAACAATTTAATTCTGAATTTATAACTTATTTCAAGTTGAGCTAAGGGTTGAGCAAGTACATGATTCAATCATTTTTATGTCAACAAGTTCTCACTAGTACACATACAGAGTATGGAGTTTAAAAATAACTATTTTCTAATGTAAAGTAACATTTACCGAATTTATGTAGACTATAATTTCCTCATTCATTCTAAATTTCAGAATGCCCTCAAAAAGTAAAATAAAGCAACATTAAAAATGGCTACTGAGCTTAAGTTTCCTTATAATCTGCTTATATATTTTCTCACATCTTACAATATTTCCTTTATGGATCCAGTTAGGGATGAGTTACCAACCTTATAGAGTGGACAATACTTCAACAGAATTCATGCAGCAGTCTTCATAGACATGTCTTGATTAATATCTAAAATAAAGAATTGTAAAATTGAAATAAAGACTCCTCCAAACCTACACACATTTTGCTGATGTGACCAGAAATCAAAGGTCTAGTGATTTGTTCACCTGCCCACAGAAACCCTGGACAGAGTAGTTGCACAGGTGATACAACACATACTCATGGCCTCATTTTCACCTGAAAAGTGGTTCCTGTGTAGAAGTCCCAGCAAAGAGGGAAGTACACACTTAGAGAAGAAAGGTGCTCATGATAACTCTGCCAAAATCATTTTAGAGCTTCACTCCTGCATATTCATCTTGAGTTGCAAAGATTGTCCTGCCTCCAGGCATGGGAAGCAGAGTGAGTTTGAAGAAAAGGCAGAACCCTGAGGGCACTGCTGCCCTCCTGCCCTGTTCCTGAGTGCAGAAAAGCACCCTAACACCTGCACTTTCCCCTTCCCCCTCATGGGAGCCCTGTGAACAGTGAGGTTTGGGGGTCACAGGCTGTGCAAGGTGGCTTTTGTGGATCCCTTACGAACTTCTTGGCAATACTTAGTGAAATTTCTTGCTTTTACTGGTACAGCTTTAACAAATCTCACTGGGATTGTATCAGAACTATCCAGCTGCCAACAGAGCAATCAAACCACCTGTCTTTATGTTTCTACCAACACTAGTTTGGTACAACCAAAACTTGTTTTTCATTTAATATATAGCTCAGTACACCTACTTGTGAGTGCCTGTTGATGTGTGCCTCATCTAGAATGTTCATATGTATCTGAAGCAGTTTGGTCCCTTGAAAACTCATATGACACTTCAAGTGGAAGATTGTCTGAGCTTCCAACAGGATCATTTTTACTAGCACTTCAGCTCTAAAAAGAGTGTGACATTTCCAGCTGACTCTTAGAACAGCTTTAGCTCTTTAACTAGGAAATATGTTATAACTCCTACCTGAAGGTACCCAGCAGTCCCCATGATTTAAGGACATTATGGAGAAAGGAAGACCTTGGCCCAAAAGTCCCTTTACTGGGCATAAATCTGACAAAGTTAGATAAAATGAACACTTAAGGAAATGCAGGACAGCTCCTTTGGGAACCATGAGCTTTGTATGAATAATCAAGGGCACCTGAATCACTGTGTTTCCATAAATTAGCACCCTTCAGCCTAAGATCTGAGACTTGGTTATACACGTCTTTCTGACAAAAAGTGTAATGTATATAAACTGCAAAGTTACAATTGAAAGTAAATAGCTGAAATGGAATGAAAGTATTGTGGATGGTTTAAAACATCTTTTAATTCTTCATTATGCAACATTGAGACATACAGTGTTTTTTCATGATGTAAAACAGAAAATTGAGACATAGCATTGACACAGTACATGGTGATAGACACTTGTAGAAAAAATAGCAATCCTGCCAGTCAAAATCTAAAGTAAATCATCATGTTACACAATGCTTATGAGCTTATGAGCAATATGAACAACTGATTTTGGATTTAGTGACTAATTTGACATGAAAAGCAGAATTTTCATAGGTTTCTAATACATTTAATTTTAATTTTTTAATTTGAATTTCAAAGACCAAAAGTTATTCTGAAATTGAAAGCCTCTATATTATTTTAGGAAATAGAAAAAACTTTTTTTAAAAAAGTTTCACATGTTTTGGATTATTTTTTTTCAGACAATACCAGCTGGATTTTAATTTAATTAATACGCTTTGGTTTATTCAAAATATTTTCAGCACATGAATTATTGAATATATGGTTTATATTTAATTAGATAAAATTGTCATTTAACCATAAAAGTTTTAGTTCTTTAATGTAAACTCAGTACTCTTCAAAGTTACTCCTTTGAAATGATAGAAATAATTGTTTTTGTGGAAAAACTGCAATTATTTTCATGAATATTTTAAAATATATATGTGTATCCACCTTTTTTATTCTTTCTTTGAGTTTTAGTTTTGGGGAAGACCAGAGTAGGAGGATGTTGAGAGAAAAGAAAGCTCTCTGAGAATATAGTACCCTTGATGTCTCAGTAAGGTAAACTCTTTATACAAATGCTCAGATATGTTCAGCTGCTATGCCCTCAAGTTTTTGTAGAGAAGTCTTTTTAAAAAATAAGCTAAGCTCCAATATTTTTTTAGAACCTAGAATAGATTCAGACATAAAAAGCCCTGCAGTATCAAGGCAATGAAAAGCAACAAAATAACAATCAATTCTTGAAGCCTGGCATTTGCAGCAAAACACAGACAATGATTCATTCAAAAACAGAAAGATAACAGTGATGGATAAAAAGCTGTTTTAATCCACAGAAAAATCAAGCTGATTTTCTCTGTGATCTGAGAAAGAAAGTTCAAACTCCCGCAGAATGTGAATCATATTAGACCACAGTAACTTTTCCTAGAATTGTATAGCAGCTAATTTTTTAAAATTATGTTATTAGGCTTATGCTGGGTTAATTATACAGTTTACAGTGTCCTTGTATTCATGCATTTTTCAAATATTCTAGAAAGTGCAATAGTTGGTCTTCACTGGTTATTTTAATTATCTCATATCAACACAGCATTGTGCTTTTATTATAAAAATATATTTCGGCATGTTTTATTTTTTCTTGGTTTCATCTACTTTTATCTATTTACATGACTTTTCCATTTTCTACACAAATTAAATTACTAACTTATGAGAAACAAGGCACAAGAAAGTAAACTCTACTCTTTATGACATTTTCTCTACTAAAAACCTCAGACACTGATAATATCACTCATTACATTAATACTTGTGTCTTTCATAAGTTCTTTCACTCTTTTGAAGCAAAGCCCAAACAAGAAATAAGAATATGAGAAAGATGCTATATTCATCTGGTTCTTATAGAGATCAAGTTTCATTATTTGATGCTTTGTCTCCACTCCACTGAATTCAGTTACATATTATAGTTCATATCGCAATACAAGTTTATTTTGTTACAGAAAATAAAGTTCTAATTCATAAAAGAGGCTCTCAGTTTTCCAGAACTGAGGGAATTTTTTACTCCAAAAGGGTTTGGGGGGGTTTTAATGTATTTCAACACATTGAATACAATGGAAATAAATATAAGTATACAATGTGGGAAAAATTTGAGAATCATAGAATGGTTTGGATTGGAAGGAACCTTAAAGATCACCTGGTTACAACCCCCTGCCATGGGCAGGGACACCTTCCATCAGACCAGTTGCTCAGAACTCCATCCAGAGACGGGAGGGTTCAAGGCCAGGTTGGAAAGTGCCTTGAGCAATAGCTCTTGTTAAATATTGTAGTGGGCAAAGGAGGAGTTAGTCAGCAATCTAAGAGTCCAAAGAACATGATTCAACAAAGAGAAGACAAATCAGTTCATTAGTATCTTAGATAAATTTTTCTCTTTAATGGCCTGCCCAGGGAGGTGATGGAGTCACCATCCCTGGATGTGTTTAAAACTGGATGTGGCACTCGGTGCTGTGGTTTAGTTGAGGTGTCCGGGCTGGGTTGGACTCAATGATCTTGAAGGTCTCTTCCAACCTTGTGATTCTGTGATTCTCTAATTAGTCTGTCATCCTACTTAACTTCTTTTGCTTCTCCAGTAAATATTGAGATTTGATGGATTAAATTGTGGAATAGCTGTACTAACCTATGTTAAGCTGCTAGTTAAAAAGAACTCACACTGTTTACAGTGATAGTAGTTCTAATAAATGTTGAAGTTAGTAGGATAGCTTTTAACTGAGCATTTAGTGTATTACCAGTGTAAAACTGGTACTGCTTGAACCTATAAATATCTACCTCTGGTCTAATTTGGATGGCATTCAAAAAAATGTAGGATCCAATAATTCTATTTTTTTATTAAATCCCCTCAAGTTGATAAGAACATGGAGACTCTTTCTTTAATAGTTTATCAGTGTGATGTTGTGGTGGCCAACCCTGAAGGGAAGGGAAGCAACCAGGTGTGCAGATACTCATGGTCAAAAAAGAGCAAAGAATTCAGGGAGTCCACAAAAAATGTGTAAAATTATATTAGTAAATTATATGCAGTGGAAACTGGTGTGTTAGTCTCTTATAGTGTAAACTCTTGGTAGTGTATTTTGAATAAGGGGTAGAGTGAAAAAGAAGAGAGAGAGATTGAAGAGAGGGGGGGAAAGAGATAAAGGAAGAAAAAAGGAGGAAAGGAAGGGGGAAAGGAGGGAAGGAAGCAAGGAAGAAAGGAAAGGACAAAAGGAAGAAGGAATGCAGAGCAGTCCTGGCTCGAGCATTGTTCCAGATGATGGGGTGCCCAGAGCCTTGGGTTGCACACATACCTGGACTTCATGTGGGAACATTTTACAGACCCTGCCCTGGAGCCAGGTTTCTCTTTCTCTACACAACTCAGTTGTCATGCACAGTCCACTCTTCCAGACCCTTCTGGAAATGGGTGGAAGGACCTCAGGAGCTTTTTGTGTAAAATTAATTTAAATAGGCATTTGCAGATAAAAAGGATACATTTAACTAAATCATTAGCATGTTGATAATATTCAGAAATATTGTAAAAATTCAAGCCCCTACATTCTAATGGCTAATTAAATGTTCAAAGAATCTACTGGTTTATTTCAAAACAGAATGTTGCATTTTTGGATAGAGAGTGAAATATTTAGAAAGATTAGTATTTAATATTGTAGTAGCACTTTTAAGATTAGTACTGTTGTCTTTTTTCTCCCAGCAGCTAAAATACTCTAGAAGGCAACTAAGAAATGCTCTATAGAGAAATGATATTAGAAGTAATGTAACATTTTTGTCTGCAAAATTTTACAATACTGGTTTTTTTTCTCATCTTAAGGATAAAGATTGTCTTGTTCTATATAAAAAAAAAATCCCTGTTACCAAAGGAGGAAATAAAACAGCTTATTCTGTCTACTAATTACCTCAAACTTATTATATTAAAATAATAATAGCCCCACTGAAGGAATCTGAAATATGAACAGAAAAATATCAACAAATTAAAGATGAATTTTCAATAATTTGATTTTCATTCTCCACAACTTGATCAACTTTTATCTTATATCAGAGATTGTTCATATATTCTAGCAATACTAATGCAAAATTACTTCTTTGTGAAAGTCTTCAGATAAATAATTAATTTAAATAACCAATTTTGAGATATTTCTGCATAGAAGCATGATTGTGTTTTGCCTGTCCTCAGTTTCCACTGTTCACATAAGCTGTGTTTCCCAAAGAAGGAAGAAAGGAGATAGAAGTTTTCTTTGGTGTGTCATCATGCCACTTTTTTTTTTTTTCCATGAGCCCTAGGAGACAGATTCCCTCTGCTTCTGCAAATTAGCAAGCCAGGCAGGGGGTCACAGTAAGACAACACGACAAGTAAGACAATTTCTTCCCAAGATACTATCAAAATTAATTTACTGAAGTTCACAAGGCAGATGGTTACAGACTTTGGTACAGAAGAGAAAAATAGCTCAATTTCAGGGGTGATCCTCCTGTTACCCTTGCAGAGTGTGAGCAGGACCATATGCTGCTTTAAACCCTGCTATCTTTGAATCCATACTGGGGCTGTCTGCGAACATAAGTCAGAAGCAGAAAATTTAAATCAATGGCAGCATTTTGGCTGCCATTCTCATCTCCTTCCCAATGAGAAGGCATAGGGGACAGTGAATAATGAGCTTTAATGCAGAGTAGCTCAAAAAGGGGAAGGTCAAAGTCCTGCACCTGGGAAGGAACCATGTCATGCATGAATATACGCTGGGGACCACTCAGCTGTAAATGAGCATGGCAGAAAAGGAACTGGGCAGGGGCCTGGTGAACATCAGGTTGAACACAAGCCATAATGTTCCCTTGCCATAAACAAGGATAATGGTATACTGGAATAAACCAGGAGCAATATTATCAGTAAGTAGAGGGAGATGAGTCTTCTCTATTCAGCTCTTTTGAGGCCACACCTGGAGCTTCAAATTCTGTGCTCTTCATTGCGAGAGACATGGACATTCTGCAGAGAATCCAGCAAGGGGCCACAGAAATTATAAGAAACTGGAGCATCTTTCCTGTGAAGAAAGGCTGAGAGAGCTGGCAGTGCTTAGTCTTAGCAGAGAAGACTCTGGAGTGGAGGAACAAGTGTCTCTTACCAATGTCTATAAATATCAGAAAGGTGGGTGCAAAAAAGATGCAACCAGGCATTTTCATTTTCCAGCTTAAAGTTGCATTTGTTACCAACTTTCATTCAGCTATTTTCATGAGTGAGAAGATGCACATCAACTTTTCTAGGAGAAAAATGCAGTACAAGACATTTTTGGAAGTTCTTTGTATTATAAATAGTGCTAATTGAAGAGGAACTTCTGTTCAGGATAGTCACCATGTTGCAGGCTGCCTTTCCTGTACCTTTTGCCTTCACTTTCCTGTAATCCCTGCACCCCCCTCATAGTTTGCTCAACCCTAAGATTTATGAAACTACAGTAAAGTCACTAGTTCCAAGGGTCTCAAGCTCAGTTCTGTGTCTATATTGATAGCAGCCAAATGCAAATCACTAGAGAGATAGAAGTCAATGAATTCTGCTTCTACACAAGTAAAATCAGATAATCTGCCTAGCAATAAGAGCAGGTTTAGAACTGGGTGAAAATTCCATGTTCTCTAAATCTTTCAAACTTCCCTTTCTGGGAAGAGAAAAAAATCTAGTTACTTGTCCTCTTTATCATATCTAGGCTCAGGCTTCAAGGAGACAAATGACTGCAAGTGATTTTTACTTCTAAAGCCCTTCTACAATCATAGAGTACCAAAAGATACAAAAATTTCTATTTTCACATCTGTCTTGACACTTTGGAAAAAGAAAATTCAAAGCCTCCATTCCCATAGGATTTTTTCAATATTCTGTGTATGAAATATTTGTGAAAGAAGAAATTTTTCTTACATATCAAATCATGCCTTAACTTCCAGATACAGATGGAAACATATTTACAAAAAATCTGTCTCAGAAAACATAATTTATAAATGTAAATATATGTGTTTATGTAAATTTATTTATATAAACATTAACATATATTTTTATGAAAATCCTGTTCACTCTTTCTGTACAAAACAACTTCACAATGAGACACAATCCTACACTAAGGATTTTTTTTGCAGAACTGTGCATATAATGGCGAAAATATAATTTCAGGAAGAGATTTCTGATCTTCAGAAAATGAGACACAAGCTTTTCTTCTTTTTTTCTTTTCTTTTCTTTTCTTTTCTTTTCTTTTCTTTTTTTTCTTTTCCTTAAACCAAACAGAATGCAAACCCAGCAGAATGCAAACCTCTCCCTCTTTTAGGAGACAGAAGATAAATACTAAATCCCTTCACTGCTACAGGGATCAAGAGCAAAATTAATAGCAGGGATCAGAAAATGGGAGGCCAGATGCTCAGGCAGTCCTGTACTGGCTTGTCCAAGGTATGGGGCACCAGGACTGTGGTATTGACATTGAGGGTTGAAGGACCTCTGCTCTGTTCACCCAGTGCTAACATTCTGTGAGACAGCTATTGTAAGAACATGGAATCATAGGATCACAGAATGGCCTGAGATGGAAGGGACCTTAAGACCACCTAGCTCCAACCTCCTGCCATGGGCAGGGACACCTTCCACTAGACCAGGTTGCTGAGAGCCCCATCCAACCTGGCCTTGAACACTTGCAGGGATGGGGCATCCACAGTTTCTCTGGAAAACCTGTTCTAGCACCTCACCACCCTCTCAGTATAGAACTTTTTCCTATTATTGAATTTAAACCTACTCCCTTTCAGTTTGAGGTCATTCTCCCTTGTCCTTGAATATGGTCAGACTCATCAGCCTTTTCTCTTACAATGGCTTTCAGCTCTGGGGGAAATGGAAAAGCCCCCAGAGAAAGAGGAAGAGCAAGTCTGCTGTCACAGCAACTACTTGGTACAGAATTATTTTCACCACATTTGTGTACCAGTAGTATAATTCAGCTGTATATATACTACATGAAGATTAAGTTCTGTAATTAATATAAATAATCACTGGCATTAAAGGAACAGAAATTACCCATGCAGATAGAAGATAGAAAGAGGGAAATAAAAAACAACCCTTCCCACAACCACAATTTTTTCTTGGGCGTTATTTAGTCCTTTGAAAGAGTACATTAAAAAAATGGATTTCATTTCTTGTTCTGAGAACTATGGGAAAAAAATTATGAATATTTTTATAATTTCATGTCATATATAGATTTGACTCTTAAATGTAACTATGATTATGACTGCATTTTTCTTTCAATGCAGATCAATATTAATACCATAGATATACAGAGCACATACTGAGAGGATAATTTGCCCCTTAAATGTGCAAATCCCATTAGAATATTTGTCTAAACACTGGATTAATACTGAGTTGGTAATTTTGCTAGCTCATCATAATTTTATCAGTTTGTATACTTGAACTATGAGAATGTTAATGACACACATCAGGCACTTCATGTTTATAACAGAGTCAAATTACTTTAGATTATTCAAACATGTTGCAAATTTCAAAGACAGTTCCCATCTGACTACTCTCTTAATCTACTTTTAAAAAGGTTTTAAAATGCTAAATAGTAAACCTTACCTCGTTTCATATGTTTCTAACTGCACCATAATATTTTTTCTTTCATTTTTTACATAAACTAACACTTTCTAAATACCTTCCTTTAATAAAGGGCTCTAAAACCATGTTGATTATTTTGATAATGAATTCCCCTTTTTCAGCTTTGCTCTATGGATTAAAAAAGAACTTTCTCTACCAAGACAATTTCCTTGAAGATTCAGGATATATTTTAGCACTGTATCACTGGATTTATTTACATATTTCATGTAATCTGTCTATCATGTTTTCTGTAACAGATAATAGGACTGATTCCTCTTTTGGGACAATATCAGAGGAAAAGGCTTATCCAGTAAGTAAAAATTATTTTAATGAAAAAATTCATAATCAGTGTGTGGAGTAAAATAGTTTCTGACATTCCCACTTAATATAAATGCAAAATATGAAAGGTATTAATTTGTACAAGTGACATTCAATATTACTGAAATTAATTTGGAACTGAATATCTCATCTGGCACTGTCAATAATACAAAAATACTGGAACACAGGGCAGAAGGTAAGTCTTGGTGCTGGGCAAACACATGACAATACAGTACTGCACATAAGCAATTGGTCACAGTCCTTGGACTGAAGTTAACAGTAGTTTACAGTCCAGTAGCAGCGTCTTCACTACAATTTACTGCACATCATTATGCACATGATGTTAAGACCCCCTTAACTCTCCTTTAAGTATTCTCCAATTAACAACTCATTACTAAGCCAGATGGATGTGCATTGGCTGTTAACTCCCATCTGCTGGGAAGGCTCTTTCACATCGAGTCTGCCACAGTAATATATCTATGTGTCCTGTGTCTAACTCATTCATTTCTCTGTATCCCTGTCTGGTGGGTATGTTACAAGCATGTATCCTTTAGGGATGCTACATATTCATGCTACATAACAAATATGGATGGACCCACAGACCTCACTAGTAATGCTTAATTTGCTCATTTATAAATACGGTTGAAGTCAAGATAAATATATTTTTGTAATTATGACTTAACGGATTCTTGGCAAACAGTTTGAGGAGTAGAGACCAAATATTTAAATATTTATTACCAGAGTATTAAATTAAACCAGACACATTTCACTTAAAGCATAGAGCATGACAGTGATTTTGACATTGAGCAAAACTTTGTTGTACAGTATTCACAAAAGCACTGCAAAAAGGACAATAACTTCTGAAAGCTGTGAGTGAAGGATGCATGAATTTGATACATTCACTGAATAGCTGATTTTGGATTAATAGGTGTGAATTGAAAGAGGGTTCAATATAAGGAAGAAATTTTTTACTGTGAAGGTGATGAGACAGGAGCAGGTTGTGCAGAGAGGTGAATGCCCCAGCCCTGGTACTGTTCAAGGCCAGGTTGGATAAGGCTTTGAACAACCTGATCTTGTGGGACCTGTTCCAGCCCATGGCAGAGGGGTTGGGAGCAGATAATCTTTAAGGTTCATTCCAACCCCTTAATATTCTGTGATTCTGTGGTTCTAAATTTCATGTGATGCTTTCTTTAATAATCAGAGTATTGGGACTGTCTCTATGGGCATAAGAGGAAAGGTTTGGTTTGTTGATTTTTTTCTTTGTTTGATGGTAGTGGTTTTCTTGGAGAACACTTTGGTTTGAGAACATAGATTGCCATGTAGAAATGTGAAGAAGTTGCTAATTGGGAGGCATTAGAATAGATGTATCACAGAGTGGAATGTATGTTCTCTCAGTACTTCTGGCATTCCTATGAGACTGTGTTCAGCATCTCCCAAAAAAACCCCATTAAAACTACCAGGGAAATGGAATTTTACTATTTATAAGGAAAGCTTCTAAAGAAATATTTCAGCCAAGAGGTAGAAGAAATTAGTCTCTGGAGACATTACAAGGAAGTTGATACTGATATGTAAACCAATCATTTATTCATTTTACAAAATATTATCTTTATATAATAAGCAATTAAAGAGTGTAAAGAAAAACTGAAACAAAAAGTCAAACCCTCCAACAAACAAACAAAATTAACACTTACTATCAGAACTGGAAAATGTCTGATGGACTGTATCTTTTCCCTGTTTCAGTGAGACTGGCACTATCACTAAAGGCTGTGAGCCTCCACGAGAGATTCATCTTGTGGCTGAGTTTCAGTCTCTAGCTCACTGTGGGAAGAGGCATGGGAGCACTGCTGAAACCTCAGGTGAGTCTGCTGCCAGGGTCAAGTCTGTTGAAGTAGAAGAAAAACCAAATTGGAATCTACACACAGCTACTCAGGACAATGAAGGGCTCTGCCAAGAGAGACCACAGCAGCCAGCAGAGGGCTGAAGCCCTGCCTGCATTCGCTTGCAAGGGATCAACCTCTCTCCAATCCCAAGTTTTATTGCCAGACCTGAGAATGAGGTTCTATTAGTCTCATGTTTAGTTTGAAAGGTTAATTATAATTTGATTGGACTGTTTAAGGACTAAATGACTGACTGATGAATGAGGATATATTTCTAAAAATAGTTAAGGAAAAATACCCAGAGAAACAGTTCCTTAGTTACAGATATATTAGACTGATTAAAATTCTAGTCTGTGAAAGATGAAATCCCAGCATACTTAGATCTGTTTTGTTATTTCTGACAGTACAGAAGGATTTTATCTGCCCTTCCCATTGTCCATGTAGAATATGAGCATAGAAATCTTTAGAGGAGACATGAGATGTAATCATTTATGTGTCAGATGTGAGTACTGATTCTCTGAAATGTGATTTCAATAGCTATTGGCTATCTATGGAACTGACAGTATGGTCAAAATATTCCAAATAAACTTGATATTTTTAACTATCAGCTTAGTGTCAGCTTCATTTACTGGCTTGCTTCTGAGAAGAATTTTAATTTTTTTAAAAGAAAAAGTATTTCAGTTATTTCAGTTACTTTCCCTGGATTATATTTTCAGTAGTCTTATCAAAGGCAGCTGAAACCAGTGGAGTGACTATTCTCTGACTTCAGCATTTTTATATATAAAGAGAAGTGTTTGTTTGTTTGCAGTATGCAAAAAAAATAAATGGGAGCAGGGAAATGTTTGTCAGTACAATCCTCTGTATCTACTTTCCTTTATAGTGTGCAGAAATTAACAGCAGCACTGATGTGTAAAACATTTTCTCTGGGGATGTCATGTCTCTCTGGAGAACCATGTGCATTAAACAAACATGGTACAAATTTACTCATCATTGCAGTGGTAGAAAGGCCTATCTCCAATCTGTGTTGTTGAAGCTTAAAAAATAATTAATGAGATTCAAATCTAACATACCTGCAAATCTAACTATGCTGGGATGGGAAGCAAAAACAAGCCTAGCTGCACATGCTCAGAATTAAGCATGAAGTCATTCCCAGCTATTGGTCCATTAGTATTAGACTTTGTAACAATATTAAGCAAGTATTAATTTAATACTTCAATAATTTCTCCATCATTCACCATCCCATCTCCCATCTCATTCTTCACAGTTCTAATTTCTTCCCTGATTAATTCTTACTTTGATAATAATGAAAAATCTTTTGAGCTACCAGTTCCATTTCTATCTATAACAATTCACATTCTTCCTTCTACTTATTTCATATAACCTTTGATTATGTTCTAACTTCTAAATTTTAATTATGTTTACCTGTTTCAAAATTGACATTAATTACCCTTTTTTAGGTATATTCCCTTCTTTTAGTAATTATATATATAATTTTTAGGACTTGTACCTAAACACTTCCATTTATAAAAGAAATGCATGTATGAATTTTTAGCATTAAAAAAAACCCAAACACATGCACACTTTCTTCTGTTTTATATTTAAGGAAAAACATGTTACCATATAATATTGCAAGAGCATCAACTGGTCTTTTTTCACTTTCCAAAGACATTTAAAAATCCAGTTCTTAGTTTTTAACTTGGGTACTGAATAATTCAGACTAAAGGTTATTCAAGTAAAAAGTTATGTTTTAAGGCATCCATTGAAAAAATGTGTTAATTTTTAATTCTTTTATTAATTTTATATGTTAGGACTTTTTTTCTTCCTTTTTTTTCTTCCCTCCCCATCCTGAAAGATTTTTTTAATAAACATTATTTTCATTAAATTATGATTTAAATGGAAAAGCAATTACTGTCACATTTTTATCACTAAAAGCATTTTTGCTGCTAGCTTTGTTATTCCTGCTTTAAATTCTCTTAATTCTTTAACTATCTACTTTTAATTCTTTAAATGACCTCACTTCACAAGATATTGGGTAAAATGTGATACTAGATCAATAGTAAAGGCCAAACAAATGAAAGCATTAATTCTCATGTCATTAAATGCATTTTAAGCAATAAATCAAATTATATAAATTTGTTAAAGCAGATCTTTCTCCTCACCCAGACATCTTTCTGTATCAAGTAGTTATATCAGATGATATTGTTATAGTTCCTCTGGTCAATGGCAAGAGATTCTTGGAAGAAAAGGAATACAAGATCAGTGATTTTATCTCTCTTTTGGACAGTGACTGTTTACAACTCTAAGTCTCCAATTTTTCTTAGCACACTGGGTAGAACAGATACATTAATTGCTTTGAACAGCTTGAATTATTAATAACATAGAATAAACCTACTTTTTTGATGTGACTTTGGGGTTTTTTTCATATTTTATCTCTGGGTAAAATAATCGAGAGTGGTTTGTGTGTACTTTAACAGTATTCACAGCAATTATTCCTTTGCTCACTCTAAACTTGTTAGTTTTTTCTTGATTTCCTTCCCTTTACAATGGCAAGCTCACCTCTCACCTCATGATGGAAACCAGCTTTGTATAAATTTGTGATTCTTGATTCTGATTTCTCATTACTGGGGCATTTACAAACGCACTTACCCATCTGTGTTTTCTGACTCTATTAAGAGATTCTCACTCATCAGAGCTTTCAGAGGGAACACCTACAAGGCTTCTTTCCTCTGCCTAACCACCTATTCTCATAAATTTTATAGGAAATCAGTTGTCTCCAAGATTCTTATATCACACAGACATACCTGAAAGAAGCTGATGAAAAAGCTAGGAGGGGGATAAGCAGGAAAAGGGGGATAACTGTCTCCTTCAGTGGCAGGAGACACAGACACTATGACCACATGCACTTCATTTCCTAAAGCAATGAAGAGGAACATCAGTGAGTGAATAAAAAAGCATCTGATACCTCAATCAGGTGTTTGAGTTATAGGACCTTCAACTTAAATTCAACATTAATTAAGTAATAATTCTTATGTGTAGACTCTATATAATATATTTTCAGTTTTCTAATTTTAATATAACTTCTATAAGATCAAGAGAAATTACATTTCTTTGTAATTTTTATTTTCCGGTGGTCCAGACAGAGAATACACTTTGAATATCTCTTTTCCATCTGCAAATTCAGAATTCTTTCCAAACTGCTCAGTTTCATTCACAAAGATGAGAAACCTAATCTGACATCAGAAACAGAAAATTAACTAGATAATTGTTCTTTGGAAATATGGCTGAAAAATAATTTATTACAGTGTGATAAATTAAATGACCATTTGCTTTTCTCAGAGAGACATGAATTCACTATGAATGCCTGGCATATGAATTTACTATAAATTTTAGCATCTGTTGTAGTGGTCAGTAGCCAAAGGAACTATTAATAACTATGAACGATTCACAGCTTTGGTACCTACTAGTTGGAACAGTCATTTTTTCTTCCTGCTTTTGAAGCCACATTATACCACTCAAAGTCAAAGTTCAAAGAAGTATTTTACCTAAAATAGTTCAGAAAGATGGGTACAACCATTTTTATGAACTAATCTCTCTATTCTAACTCTTCAATATGGCTGCAGGATTGGTGATACTTCTGCCTTCTATTTTATCTCCTGGAATGAAGAACATTACATATTGGAAATATTCCTCCCACTTATACAAGGACTTGTATGTCATTCCCCAGAACACTCTCCATGCATAAAATTCTCTATTTTATCTGATTAGCTTTCAGCTATTTTGCTTCTGTTTCCAGAAAAAAAGTGTTTAATGGCAATGCTGTTTAACAAGCACTAAGCACAGAATACAGTTAATTTTTATTTAGCAGTCAGGAAATGCTATTTTCAATTAAAAATAAGTTCAGAATAGTTTATAAGCCTATTATGTTTCTCCAATTTATTTTATAATTTTTAAATCTAAGTGTCTTAAAATACAACTTATTTTAGCTAGAGATTATTTTATCTTTCTAGAAGTCCTATTGCTCAGTGCTCTTACTGAGCTTAACCAAGTTGAAATTTGTGGTCTGTCTCAGACTGCTTTGCCCAATCATTCAAATGAGAGCTCTTGAGAAAATGCTTTAGTGACAAATTCATTTAATCTTAATTACAGGTTCTTAAGAGGTCTGAGACTGAGTTCATCAGCTGGCACAGCATGCTGGTGGAGAATTCATTCCTCCTGTGGACAAGCTTAAGCTGCAGCAGAATGTCCCCTTACATTGAGCTGCTGCAGCCGCACCCTTCCCCTTTGACTTGACACGTCTTCCTGTCTCTCCTACCTCCTGCTGTCCCGTAGTTCTTCTATCATCCACATGCAACTAGCAAATATCTTTCAGTAAAGTTCTGTTATAAAAAACTGTAAATTTGGAGGCAGGTTTTACATTGCTAGAACCATCTTACTGAAGGATGGAAAATTTCCAGGAAGAATTGTTACTTCCAGACATGTAGGAATGCCCCTGCAGTACCACTAAGACAACAGGTGTCCTTTCTGTATCTTTGCCTCCTTCTTTACTAAGAAAAGGAAGGAGAAATAAGCTCCATGAGACTTATTATCTTGGTTGGGAAGACGTTATGCTCATCTTCCTGTTTAATCCTGTCCAATCTTGCTTTACCTTAATATTATTGAAGCTCTGCTGATACAATTTAAGGTGAACCCAAAAAACCCAATTGCATAGTGTGCTTCTATAAATAGAATAATTAGAATGTTATCCTTTTGTTACAACTGCAAGGAGAAATTTATGACACACACAAAACTGAAAAAGACCTTTTCAACATCAGCTGTCACCCTCATTTTTCAAGATTTTCTAAGCCTTCTGATGTTTACATTCTTGTAATGAACTTTCTCACACACTTTCTGTAAATAACTTATTGTTTTGCATTCTTTTATGGAGAGGAGAAATTTGATGGACTGTTCTTTTGTCTACTGTCATTGGAGAGGTGGCACTTTCACCCTCCAATCCACTGTCACTTTTGGAAATCTATAAATGTTGGAGTCAGAAAATAAACTCCCCTTTTCTCACCTTGAGAACACAATGTGTGCGCGTCATGTTATTTTGTGTCCTATAGTAACAATCAGCTTGCCAGGATATGCATTCTGGGATAGTTATTGCCTTTATACTGTAAGGTCAACGTGCTGGGTGTCCTTTCCCCACCACTTTAACAGTGTTTGGACTGCCAAGTAAAGCAAAAAACACCAAGCTATTTTATTGAGCTCCACATATCAAAACATCTAGTACCTGAGTGTCAGGGACTGAAATGGTTCATGCCTTGTTATGACAGTTTTGTCCATTATAGCAAAAAATGCATAAAGCTACAACCACAGAAGCCCATCCCTCCTTGAAGATTCCTGACTGGAACCTTGGATATGAGTTAAGCCATGTAGATAAGATGAAGGCAACATTATGTTCAATCATCCCAGGCTGAGGACGAAGAATGTGTCCCAAAGAAAGCCAAATGCAAGAATCAACCCTGGCTGGCTTTGGGGTAGGGGAGACCACAGCCCACAGAGGCCAGGTTTGCACAGACTGCCCCCAGCCGAGGGGTGAGGAGGAGGTTTTGGATGTGTGGTGTAACTTCTGGTCAGAGGCAGTGAACACCCATCCTCCCTTACACAAACCAGCCCAGCTGTGAAACCCCTAACCCCACAAGTGACATCCACAGGACATTCACATGGGAGGCAGCTGAGGGAGTGTCATAATCCATCAAATACCCCCAAAGCACTCCCCAGACTCACTTCTGAGCCCCTGCACCACAGCATTGCAGGTGATGCAAAGAGATGCAACAGATCCAGGGTCTGCTGCAAGAGACTGTGTCAAACTGTGCCCTCGCACCTGGGCATTCCCACCTAGCCTGAGTTTATACTAATCCAGTAGATTCTATGCTTTTTGAGGGAACCTCACCACCAAGAAGAACAGCTGGATAGGATCATCAGGATGTTGGTAGGATCCATGGAGTGGTGATATTTTCTTTATTCTGTCTCTGTCATTCTCTTTCTGTCTCCCTACCTATTTTCTATTTCTTTCTCTTCCTTCTTCTGTCTGTCTGTCTGTCTCTCTCTCTTGTATTTACTATCAAATAAAACACATACTGTTGACTTTGGCATATGGTCTTGTTTTCACCTTCATTCAGGCAAAGGCATTTCTAATAACTTTAAATATTGGACTGTAACACTGAGTCAGCATGTTTATCATTGGCTTGGAGTTCTTCACCTTTTTGCATAGACAGCATTACAGGCAAATCCTTGGTCTCAGCTTCTGGGAACCATGTCATCAGCTCAGCATCTGTTTTTATAATAGCTTGCTTTTTTTCTTTTTTTTTTTTCTTAAGAACATTAACAGTTATATCCTTCTATATTTAATCCACTATTATATGCCATTGACTGCTTCTGGGAACCTCCAATGCATCTCTTTATATGCACACTGTAATTTGGTGATTTACTTCAATTAGAACATTCAATAAAATATTCATGAAGGTGGCCTGTTGTTGAGATAGACCATCCATTTACTTAAAGATAGGGCTGCAGCACTCACAGGTATAATCTATTAGGGAAGCTAATTGACATTTTGACCAATAGATTTTCCATGATCTCTCCCCATGAATCCTGACAAAGGTTACTGGTCACAGTATCAATTCTCACACCTACCGGGTGACAACCACAAGTAAATTAAATTAAATGTATTTTTAATAGAACACTCTGTCGAAGTGACCCTATCTCAATGAGTTGACACTGTCATGAATATTTATTTAATACTGCCTTTAATGGAACCTAATAATAGGGACAGTTACATTACAAAAAGTCAAGCCCTATTAATTATCCAAACCGCCACTTCTAATAGGTAGCTGGGGAAAAATTTCCTACAGTTTACCAGATTTTCATCTATCACCTGATGATTTATTGTTATTAGCAAAATGAACTACATACCAATTTTTGTAGTACAAATACAAATTACATGCATGGCAAATTTCTTATCTGAGATCAGGTCTTGATTCAGCAAACTTTTCCTCCTATGTTCATGAATATGCAGCCCCTGAAACAGCACATAGGAAATTAGGATAATGTCTGTGTGGATCAGGAACTTGGACTGGAAAGTGCAAAATCTTACCAGGGTACTTTGGTTGCACATTCCTAGGAATCATGACAGAATTCATGTAATCAGAGAGACAGTCACCCACATCCAGTGGAGTGGATAATCTTAAGAACTAAATTCTGTAAGTCTGAACTAGTTATAGTACCTGGCTTTCTTTGCCGAGAATAGAAGGATATAATTTCTGGACATATCTGGGAAAGGGTTTTTTGAAACTTTAATGACATATTTCCCTCATTGTTGCATATGCCTTCTATGCCAAATCACTACCTTTATCAAACACTTATACAGAATCTGGATATTTCTCCAGGGAATATTCTACAGGAAACTCTCTTGAATTAGATAGAAAAATTAAAGATTAACTTAAGATCTCTTCCCATACAGTTTGTTTAAAATGTAAACAGAAGAGCAAATATAAAAGAATAGTCTTTGTCAATCATAAATTTCTAAGAGTGGTGCACTTTGTCATCACTCAGCATCATCATTCATTTGAAATTATGGTAAAAATATACACTTAGATCTCTGATTTAAACTGCCTGTTAAAATATTACTACTTCTAGTTCATGCTTTATCTAGACTATCAGAATGTCTCTTTCTATGTGGCATTTCATTTCCCCACTTACAGTATCTTGACAACACTTCCACTGGAGATTTATTTCTCATCTGTTCTGATGGGATAATAGGGGCATGTGGGTGGTACTCATTCAAGAAGTGTATACCATCCAGAAACAGAAAGAATAAATATGTATGTTATATGCATGAAAAAAAACCCTTTTCCTATGTTTAATTACATGGACCATCAACTATTGAGCTGCTAATAATTCTTCATAAAAACAGTACAAAATGTTTCATTTTGTTCTAATTTTACTAAGGAATGTTAAGGGTATTTTTTATCCTTATAAAAAGAATCATGGAAAGTTCAGCACCTCTAAATTCACATCCAAAATGAAATTCTCAAGCATGTGGCAGAAACACCAGTGGATACCCTACAGGTCCTCTACAGCTCTGTTTTCCATGTTCCTGTCTGAGAAGGGGAAAAGGAATGCAGGTCTGAAAGAAGCAACCTCCGAAGTTAGAAAAAGGGTTCACAGTTGGCAAAGGAACAAAAACCCTGAACTCCAGAAATGGGTAAAGAAGAAAGACCATGCTGGGTTGCAACAAACAGGGCTCTAGAGAGAAGAGATAAGAGAAGAATAGACAGATGCGAAGGGAAAAAATGAATTCCAGCTGATACTTAAAGTAATGGAATGATCTAATAGAATCTATGTAAAGAGCAAAATCTCAGGAAGACGGGAGCGAAAAAATTTGACCCAGTTATTTGCTCTTCACAAAGCTCATAAAGGTTTTAAGCATTTATCAAAAGTTTGAAGTTTGGGAGGCATGGCATAGCACTATTTTCCAGTATCCTGAATTTAAACAAAAAACACTCATTAAAATAATTATAGTCTTAGAAGAAATCAACGCTTGCTTGTTTAGATTTTTTTATATGCACTGAAATAAATGAATGTTGGGCAGTGCAATTCTGTTGTGGTACGCTAATATGGTCTAAACACAAAGGTACTTAAAAACACTTGCCAGGCCTTTGTAGAAGAAGCTGCTGCTCCTCATCGACCTTAACAAGCACTTTTTCCCATGAAAACATGAATACCAAAGATCACCTTCAGCCATAAATACCTACGTGAGAATGTTTCAATTAAGTGGCCCAGAACACTGGCTGCTAAGGCTGTATGGGATGTGTGAGAGTGTCCAAGATAAAGAGCAAGAAACATCTGCTATGCCATTTATTTGTGTGATTGGTTGAGTCTCCTAATCACTGGCTGTGTAGTTGATCCTAAAACTTGTACACAGAAGAAACATATAAATACTTGTGTGTAAATACAAATAAAAGCATGTTTAATAAAGATGATTCTGCTAGATGACAAAGTGGTGGTCTGTTATCCTCAATTGCTACAGCCATCATTGTGGTAAATGTTAAACAGTAGAAAAGCAAGATAAACTCTGCCTCCAGTTATTTAGAATTTAACTCTGTGGAATCTATGTTAGCCTCAAGACTGCCTCAAATTTACCGTGGGACACAGTGAGTTTGTCTCTATTCTGCCCCTGAACCACCCAATGCAATATGATAAAGATCGTGGCTGTTTTGTGGCTGTTCTGTGGGGTTTTTTGCCCTGTGGTTTGGATTCAAACCCTACAATTCAGATAACTGCAATGTCAATCTCTACAGTCATGAAGACAGTTCAAGTTTCTGTGAAATTGAAAATTGATTTACAACTGTTTACAGGTTATAGCACTTTTCTCTTTTTTTTTCATGCAAAAAAGACAAAGCCTAGGAAGAAATACCCTGACTTCTCCACTTTTCTGGATATGTTATCCACCTTGGCTAGTTTCAGGGAGATGTGTGATGACCAGGATGATGACTGTCTGAGGTAAAACTGCATTAGTACCTTTGGCATCAATTGTGGTTTACAGTCTGGTTTTATTCAAGGACAAAATGTGAAGGAATAAGCTCTGCATGGAGAGAGCAATCCCAGAATTACTTCCTTTATCATCTCTGAAAGGGTAGCATGTATACACTCAGGTTCTAGAAAAAAGTGCTAGAAAATACCCATACATTCTGCCAGAAAACCTCCTTGCTTCCTGCAAAACCAAAAGAAACAGCAAAGATGGATGGAAACCCAAAGTGATCTCCTTTTGCTTGTAGAGACAATGTCCACATCTTTTCCAGTTACAGTCAGACTGCAATGGAGAACCCCTTAAAGCATGTGCAAACATAAAACACGTGGTCTATACATCACATCCTAAATGGCTTTTGTAAAAGTTAACAGAGCAGAAAAAAATTCTCCTTAATCTTAAAAAGTATTGAGTCACAGCAATTGTGTTATATGTGAAAAGGAAGACTAGCAGATGCTAAAATACTGGCAATTAATAAAGGCAATTTGATTTGAGAAAATTTTCAAGCTATTGTCACATTTTATTCATTGTATTCATATACTGAATCCAAAGCACAGCAGATCTACTAAGAAAAAATTAACTCTATCCCAGGCAATACCCAGACAGAAATTCAACAAATGTAATTACCCTCCTTTTAAAATCTACAAAGCAGGGCATTTCTGTACAAAATGCCTTCAACAGAAATTCCAAATTCTGTTGGGGTAGACTAAACCCTTCTATTAAGCAGAACCCAAAAACGACATAAAATTCAAAAACTGAAAAATAAGGTTAACTTTTTTCATGGTACTGAATATGGCACATTGAGAACTGCAACTGCTGTGTTTGGCAGGTCTCTAACATTAGTTTTTACATTAACAGAATTCAAATAAATTTAAATATGTCATCTGGGCAAATTCATGTCTTTTCAAAACACCACAATTCATGTCTTTTCAAACACCACCAAATCTCTGCCACAAAAGTACCAAAAGACTTAATGGTATGACTCAGGACTTTTTGGAGTTAATGGAAATTTTAAAAGTAGGGTAAACCAGTCGAAGACCTGGACAATTAATTAACTGTAAAGCATTTCAAAGTTTCCTAGAGAGATTCAACAGAAAACAGCTTTGAAAATCTACTGTTGACAATTTATGTTTCCTATTTGTCCTGGAAAATTGCACATTTAAGGAGAAAAAAAGCCCCAGAAAGAACTAAATTTGAATTTTAAGTGTGTTCTGAGGAGGGTCCTTATAATTTAATGAAATTCAAGTAGTTGACTGGACTCTTGAGATGGATATGAATTGTGGAACAGAAGATCTCCAAATAAACATTTCTCACTTAAACTGATTGAGAAAGAAACTGGATAAAGCCACATTGAAGTTGGCTCAGACAACAAGAAATCAAACAAAAGTAATAATACTAAACTGTCCAGATGAAGAACTTGTGAGATATATGTTAATTGATAGCTATAAACTTATTCCAAGCTCAGAACACAAGAAAAAAAAGAGGAAAAGAAAAACCAAACAAAAAAAACCAATCCCCAACTATGTGATGCACAGCATCACATAGTTGGCAACTCTACAGATCAAAGAAAAAACTCATTGCTCATGAGACAATGACAGGAACTGATGTTGTATTTGACAGGTTCACCAGGGTCAGCTCGAGTAGGAGCACAGTTCAGCCTATGATCATCAGCCAGGAAACTTCACTGCTGCCTCTCTGTAGTTCCTGCAGGCACAAAAAGCAGGATGTGCCACAGGGCATGGGACAGATGGGTTTGGGGATGCTGCAGGCTATACATACTGCAGCTGACATGCTTCTGTTCTCAAGTCATTTTCCCTTTGACAATTGTTTTTGGACAAAACTGAAAATCTAATAAAATATACTGGACCTCTAGGAAAAAAGTAACACAACAACAACAAAAAAAATCCCTGCCAAATAATTATTCCAGCTAGAGTAAAAATTATCTGGGAAAGAATTCCAGCTGGTGAAAAATATTCAAATACAAAGTAATACATGACCTCAATAAACATTGTCATTTCAAGACAAGTATTTCAGTACAGACATTAGTTTTGAAATTGTCAAGATTTATAGGCTTCATTAAATAAAAGTTTCTAATTTATAAGGTGAATATTTTTCAAGATGCTTAAATAGCTTTTAAAGAGTGTTATTTTTATCTTTCTCTGTCAGTATTTGTTATTCATATAGTATCTTGCCATCTGCCAGAATCATCAGAAGCACATAATAAACCAAAGGGAGTGAGGCTTACTAGTACTCTTGCTGACAGGCTCAGCAATAACACAAAAGGATGAAGGAACAAAAATATGGAACTATAATTCTACTCTTTAAAGTAGTAGAAGACCAAAGCAAATTTCTATCAGAATTGATAACACTTTTAAGAAATTAATCCCATGCAAGAAGTTTTCTCTTCCAAAATGAAAGAAATTAAAAAAAAAAAGTGTAAAATTTCATCATGTGTAAGTAACAACACAGTAAGAAAGATTATCATATAAAGAGGTAACTTAATGCAAAGAAATATGTTGCTTATTATCAACCCTTCACTTTTACAATTATGCAGGCTGTGTTAAAAGCTGGACTGCAAAAATCTGGAAAAAACTCTTGGCTTGTAAAAATTAGAGGTGCAGTTGAAAACTAGAGAAAAACTGCAGAGCAGATAAAGAGAGAGGTTTTTAACCAAATCAGCATTGGTGCAACACTCAACCTGTCTAAGACTGTTTTTCTACTAACAGAAGTCTTATTTTTCCTGCAAGAAAGTCTGTTTCTCAAAAAGAAAATTGTATAAAGTTACTTCAAATTAGTTAAACTGCATTGTTAAACTGTGTTTTCCGATATGCTCTTTGCAAGCTTCCACACCATTCACACACACATTTCCATCTCTTTGCCTTTGTTTGGTCTTTGAGCTCATAAGCAAGATATTAAATTGTTTTCTTGCTAAAACAACATTGTGTTGTTTTGTTGGTTTTGGTTGGTTTTTTCTTACACTCGCGACTTGTGCTGATATAAAGTCAAAATTATGCCTTATTGAACACTATCCAGTACACAATTGAAGTATAATATTCAAAATAATACTGAAAATAATTATATCTTCTCTCAGTGCTACAAACAGGGACATGAGTTGCTCCATTGTTCATTGATCCACTTATTAAATACTTAAACAGGTAAACTACTTTCAAATAAAATCCTATTTTCTTTCAAATCTTACCTTTACATATTCCTGTAAGTACTTTTGCTAGAATGCAGGCACTCCATTCAACATCTGCTTTGCCAAGAATGCCCCTTTACAGGCTGTTGAGCACTGGTAGATCTGGAAGATCACTAGTTTGAGGATTTTATCAGCTGATCTAGAAAACTGGTCAGAATTTGTTGCATGATGTTGCTCTTAAGAATTAAGAATAGCACAAGAAATACCAGAAAATTTGCAGGTTTCAAAAGAGTGAAAACTTACTTTAAGAACACCATCAAAGGCAGGAGTACAAGGAAAGTAAGTACAAGGAAATGTACGTGTTTTGAATTGGCACAGAAGCTAAAATTGAAGTCAAAAACCTGCTATTATGCATACTAAAAATGTTGGTTTATTTCAAGTTATTACTCAGTTGTTACCATTTTAAGACTTTTTTTATCTTTGTACTCCAGTAAGTATACTTTGCTTTGTTTCATAAAAAGTAATGAAGCCTAGAAATATAAAACCTCATTATAGATCTTTTCCATTAAAAGTTTGCTGAGATGTTAGAAGAAAACAGCCATTATTGTGTGCAGATTATAATGCCAATGGCTCAGAGAGGTTTTTCAATTCCAATGAGATATTTCATTGGCTACACCTAAAAAGCTACGGTTGCATCATTTACACTGAGGAAAAAGATGAAGCTGAAACATTTCATGAGAAAAAAAGTTAATATCAATAATAGAACATTTTGCTTTTTTACTTTTCTCTTGAAATTCCCCATTTTCTTTTGTTTCTGTAGAGTTATTTTCCTGCCTTGTCTTTATTCTTTTAATGTTCTAGTGGTTTTGGTTTGCTAATTTGAGATTTCTTGGCCAACGCACTAATTTATGTGGTTGGTTCAGTGCTAGCCAAATGCCAGTGTACTTATAAGAATATACTTACTCATTTCTTTTTGTGAGATAGGATTAGGAGGAAGGCAAAGCAGGCTTAAAACTTTAAATGGGTGTAAAGAGAACTTTATTAACAGTAACTAAAAGAAAGAATTATAAGAATCAGAGTAAAACTTTTAGAACACTTTTCCTCCCCTCTACAACTTCTTCTTTTCTACTAACTACATATAGAAACAATTTAGTCAGCTTTTCACCTTTAGAATAGTCTTTCTTTAGTTTACTTAGGGAGAGGAGTCTCTCTTGATGTGCTATGGAAACTTCCCTGCAAGAAAACAGCTCCCTCATGGCTTTTAATTTTTACAAATAGTAGCCACCCGGGTATCTGCAATCGTGAAGTCTTTCTTATTTTTCACAGCTTTCCCACAGCTGCATTTATGGGCCATGTCAACTTATGAGGTACTATTTTAAGGATGAGCTTTTTAAGAGCAAGGTTCTTTTTATCTATCTCTGAGATTATTTTTGGGAATAGAGGTTTTCTTGTTCTTTCCCTGGGGCCAAAGAGTCTTCATCGCTCTCTCTCTCTGTTTAAACGTCTCATGGGATCATAGCTACTGTAAGTTTTCCTTGCTTTACCATAGATGCCTTTGCTCATATCTGCAATCTGAATGCTTGATTTCTCCATATTTTTCAATGAATTACAAGCAAAAAGAGTCTGATGTATCAATCACATTTTTCTCCATAGCTTTACAAGAGGATTTCAGCCCAAGATTAAGGCATATCCACATTTTCCTTTCATCTGGGACTTGACTCTTTCTTTACTGACCTTGGTGTCTTCATGTTGTTTCTCTGTGCATCTTCACTCTGTCTTTTTCTCTCACCTGAGGGAGCATTGAAGGTCTACAAGGTCTTATCTGTTCTCAGAATCTCTGCTGGTCAGAGTGACTCTGAGGTACATACAAGTCTCTTTTCCCAGCCCAGTAGTTGAAGAGGGAGTCAGGATTCCTTGGCTGTAGTTTTCAAGACTGTTTATTATTTCTTATCTATAACATTCTTTCTCTGGCCTGCCAAGGTCCATTCAGCAGGTCAGTCAGAGGCACACTGATCACCCTCAGAGGTGGTGTTGTCTTTTATACTAAAAACTACGTGTACATTATTTACAATAACTTCCCAATACCTATCACCTATGTTAGACAGTGAGTTTCTACCTTAAACCAATCCAAAAGTGCCAACATCATCCAGAAGATGGAGGC
>VZSJ01000649.1:345706-450626 GCA_013398405.1 Pheucticus melanocephalus | reverse complement strand
CAGGGGCTTGAGCCATCCAGGAGAGCCAGAGAGATGTCCTGGGTTCCAATGATCTGTGCACCGAAAGAGTTAATATATCTAATGGGTCCTGTAGGTGTTTACATGATCCCTGCCTGGCAGCAGCCAAGGCAGTCATGCTGATGGCTTTTTAGGCTGCACTGGAGGCTGTGTCAGGATCAGCCGGTCTCCGGCCCCTGCTGCGTTCAATTCTACCCAGAGGGCCGCTCTCTGCGTGGGCTTCAGAGCCGCCTCTGGCCTCAGCTACATGATCTCATGTGGCGTCCATGCTGGGGGGGAGGGGAGGAACTCAGTGGCAAGATATTAACAACCGCGGCCTGGTTCTGCCTCCGCCAGGGCCCCGCGGCCTGGCCCCGCCTCAGCCAGGGCCCGGCGGCTTGGTTCTGCCTCCGCCAGGGCCCCGCGCTGCCTCAGCCAGGGGCCCCGCGGCCTGGACCCGCCTCACTCAGGGCCCCGCGGCCTGGCCCTGCCTCCGCGAGGGCCCCGCGGCCTCCCCTCCTCCTGCCTGGCAGCCGGCCGGGACTGGGCTCCCCAGAAAGGAGCCTGGGCCCACGGCAAAGCCCTCCTGACCTGGCCCAGCCAAGACAGAGGGAGTCGGACCAGCCTTGTTACCTGTTCCCAGGCCGGAAGAAAAAAAAAAGAGCATTCCCAGGATTTGTTCATTTTAAAATGTGACTCTCAAAGAGGCAAATCTAGTTTTTAATTGGCTCATGAACATCTAGGTTTTAATTGGCTCATTAATTAGCCTATTCTCAAAGCTAGCGAGCAATAACTTTTGCTAGGCAGAGAAGAAGCTCTCAGCAGCTCCTCGCAGAAAAAAAAAAACCTGCCATGAGTGGCTCCAATGCAAAACCAGCACAAATGTTTAGGATGCTTCTTCAGAAGCTTTCAATCTTAATGAATATTTTAATTACACACTTTGCTTTAGCAAACATATTCATTCATCAGGCGTCTTCTCCTACATACAGATAGCCTTAATTCTAACTTTCCTATAAAATTGTTCTGGTTTCTTGAAACAAAAATATTCAATAAGTTGCTATATTTTCCCATATCAAAAGCTTATATACAGGTATATTACATTTTTAAGTTTTAAATTATCTTTTAGCTCTAACATCTCTTACGCTCTCTTGTCACCCATCATCCCTATTATAGGAACTTAATTTGTAAAATGAAACTGTGCAGCATTAAAAAGCATCACACATCTTCTGCTAGTCATTATTACTCAGGGTATACAGACACAGTTTGAACAAACATAATTTTGAATGGAACCATATCTAATTAAATTAGATGAAAAAGATAATACAGTCCCGTTTCTAAGAAAAAAAAAAAAAAGAGAAAATTCAGAAGTAATTCTCACTGAAGCTCAGTCTAATTCCCTAAGATAATGATCTTTGAGTACTTAATTTTAAAAATTCACATTTCAACCAGAGTATAAACTTTTCTGCAAAAGAGGGGGCATTACTAGTGCAACTTTTCCCTTGTTATAGGATGACATTTTGGCATTAGAAAAAACTTCATACCTCACTATGCCTGAAAAATTTAATTTCTAACAGTTAACTCACAGATGTTAAGTCCTTATATTAGAATGAAGCACTAATAATCCCCTATTGGCCCTGCAACATTATTTCCAAATCCTTCACACTGTAGTGAAAATTTTTCCACACAAGTTAAACTACCGTAGTTTCTGTCTATCAGATGTTTGTGACTTTTGTTTCACTAATGGACATTTTCTGCTCAGAAAGTCCAGGAACATCCTTTTAATACATAATTCTATTTTAGTGTTTATTTCCTGATCTTTACTGGTATCTTTTTGATTTATCATAAGAACAGCCTTTTAAAAAAATTTCATATTTTGTTGATATTATGCACTCAATAAGCCATCAGAATACTTCTAAGGAGGTATGAAATATTCACACAATAGTCATCCCTGACTTGTGAGAGCCAATCATCTCATTATCCTTCTATAACATAAAATAGCACTCTGCAGCATCCAAGTAGAAGCAACAGAAACTGAAATAGTAAGAGTCCAATATATAATAAAATAATATATTAAAACAAATTTTTCAGGAGACATTTCATGGGCACAAAGCTAAAACATTCTGCTTGAATGCAAATAATCAGCTAGCTAATGTTTTTTCATTAACTTACCTTTCAGTTTTCTTTATTTTAAATCTGATTCATCATATAACAAACCACAAAATGTAGTGAATTACTATTCAATTTATATGTCCTCATATCAAAGAACTGTTTCTGAATAATCTTCCCTCCTTTGAAATCAGACATGGATAATTTAAATTTTTTTCATTAGCAGACTTTGAATTTTAGTTACGCTTCCCTCCTCAGCTTAATTCTTTTCTCTTTAGTTTTGCAACTTTTAACACATCATACTGGAAATGCAAACCTCTGTGGGAAACAAGGCTGCTTGAATCCATACAGGACACTGTTTTTCTTGACCACAGGTGAACATAATTTCATTTTACTGAACTGTTTGTAAGATTTTGTCTTCTCTATGAAGAATGGAATAAAAAAAAAGAAACAAAGCTTGCTACCCATTCTGATAAAATTGTGCAGGGCCAGGTTATCAAAGCAAGAGTGTCTGATGTGGCAGGAATTAGATGGATGTGACTTGATTTTACTTCATGAGCATTTGCAAGGATGATTCAGAATGACAGATCAGTCTGTATCTCTTGTACTTAATGCCTCAAATATGTGTACTGTCTAGTAGCTCTCCAAAAATGTACATAATGTGAAAGCATATGAGAACAAAACAAAGGAAAGGTTTGGCATTTCTGCAGATAATGAGCTGCTTTATAAAATCAGCTACAAGCATGGAAACATCTGTTTTCTTTCTGTAAGAAATGAAGATTCAGGCTTTGTAGTAATCACTTAAATTTTAAAATTTAAAGAAGCAAAAAATTAGAGCTTTTATTGAAAAGACTTTTTAAACTGTTATTTAATATGTAACCATCATGATATTAAATCCAACAAGTATTTATCACTATCTGCTTAAAAACAACCTTCACTGGTATTACCAGAACAGAAGATGGTTAACAAGTCAAATCAGAGAGCAGTAAGTATGACTGGAATGAGAAAGTATTTAACCTCCTTACACATTCTGAAAGTGCTGTCTGCCAGTCCTGATCTGAATAAGCTCCTACTGACCTGTCTTCACCTAAAAGATAAGCATACTCTATGACTCTAAATACTGCCTATATTTTTACTACACTTTATTGCCAAGAACAGCACTCTATTCAATTGTACCTGGATTTTGAAAAGAAGTAAAAAACAAAGAAGGGAAGTTCCAGGAAGAAGAAAAAGAAAAAGAAAAAGAAAAAGAAAAAGAAAAAGAAAAAGAAAAAGAAAAAGAAAATGAAAAAGAAAAAGAAAAAGAAAAAGAAAAAGAAAAAAAAGAGAAAAAGAAAAAAAGAAAACCTATCAAATTTCTGGCAAGGGTTCATAGGAGAGAATTTAGAAGTATGGCGCTTTTTTTGTTTTTTAAAATTTCTTCTGAATCCTTTTCTCATTTCTGGTTGTATCATACTCTATTTTCACATCTGCTCCCTTGATTTTGTCATTCCAGGAAAATTTGTCCTCAAAGGCTACTGTCTAACAGCAGACTTCTGAATTATCTGTGTAGAGATATAAATTAGCACGAAAATATTGTATGCTGCCAGGAAAAGGATCCGGGCTCTTTTTTCCTTGAAGAAATCAGTGTGATTTCTGGCAGAAGCAACTGGGAATCAACAACTTTTCCCTGTGACTTCTGTTTTTGCCAAGATGACAAATAGGAAAGGCTAGTTTTACGTTTTGTTTTGGAAATTCAGGGATTAAACAAAAGTAAGCAAAAAAAAGCAAAAGCCCTAAACAACACAGAAGCAAATGCAAAGCACTGTCAGGAGAGTGGCAAGATTCTCCATGTCTCTGCTGTTTATAATTCTTATTTATAGGTTCAAGTCAGTGTAGTCTAGTTGTACTTGTTACCTGTGAAAGTATTCCTTCTTCCCCAACCTATCTCCAAAACTTTTCTCGAAGTTCTAGGCAAAACAACATAAAATCACAGAATGAGTCAGGTCGGCAGGGATCACAGTGGGCCATCTAGTCCAACCTCCCTGCTCAAGCAGGGTCAGCAGGCTCAAGCAGAGCACATGTACAGGGTTGCATCCAGATGGTTCTGGAATATCTCCAGTGAGGGAGACTCCACACCCCCTCTGGGTTATCTGTTCCAGTGTACAGTTGCCCTTAGAGATTATTTAGTTCCAACCACCCTGCCAAGGACAGTAACACCTTCCTCTAGATCAGATTGCTCAGAGCCCCATACAACCTGATCTTGAACACTTCCAGGGATAGTGCACCCATGACTTCTCTGGGCAATCTGTTCCAGTGCCTCACCATCCTCATGGTAAATTTCTTTTTAATATCTAATCTAAACGTACTCTTTTTCAGTTCAAATCTATTCCCCCTCACCCTATCTCTATATGCCCTTGTACACAGTCTCTCTCCAGTGTATTTTGATAATATACAAAATATATCCATTAAACTATATCTCTAAATATATCTTCTGTTTAAGACAGAGCAAAACCACAAAAATATAAACATAATCTGCAATATTCTGTTCCGTTCCATCCTATTCTACTCTATTCTATTCTATTCTATTTTGTTTTCTTTTCTATTATATTCTATTATTTTCTCTTCTCTGAACTGAACTGAAATAATGTTGAGGCCCTAGTGTCAGGTTATTTTACAGACTAATTTTCTAGTTATATTTAAGTCCTACAAGGGGAAAAATAGTGCTAAAACCAACACAAGTAGAATTGACATTTAAAACTCACGTGAATTGCTAGATGTAATTTAGAAGAAGGAAGAATGACATGGTAAGAACATGGAGTTTCTTTTTCTTTGTCGTGATTAGGAAATGAAGAAGAAAAACAGAGATTTTAACACTAAACTTTCAGACATTTGACTGCATGCTAGATTTCTCCCCATCACATGGATCTAAGTGGAGCATTCTCTTTCCTCCTAATGGCTGGCATTTTAATAATGGGGTTGTCATCATCATAAAACACGAAATACCTACCTACAGAAGCCAAGATAAAACAGCATGGAACAGTGAAAAAGGGGCATGCCAAAAACATAATGTGGTGTAGTGGTTTAACCTTCCTGCTCACCAAGACACCATCATTCCCACCCTCAAGAGGATAGAGGAAGAAAATCCAAAGAAAAAGCTTTAGGATCAATATGAGGGCAGGGAGGTCACTCGTTAATTAATGTCACAGGGAAAATAGACTTGACTTGAGGAAATTAATTTAATTTATTGCTAAATAATAACAGAGTAGGATAGTAAGAAATAAAAAGAAATTTTTTCTTCACACTTTTTCTTCACACCCCCTTCTTGCCAAGCTCAACTCATGACGGTATTCAAAACTCCTATCTCTTCCCCATAAGTAGTGTGGGTGGACAGGAGATGGAGGTTGTAGTCAGTTCATAAAATGTCATCACTACTGCTCCTTCCTCCCCATGCTCTTCCCCTGCTCCAGTGTGGGAAGTTTTTTCCCATGGGAAATAGTAATTCATGAACTGTTTCAGCATGAGTCCTTTCCATGGAGTAAGTCCCTCAGGAGTGGACTGCTCCTGAAAGATTTTTCCACAGGCCACTGCTCCTGCCAGAAAGCCTGTCCTGCGTGGTCTCCTCTCCACAGAGCACAGCTCCTACCAGGAGCCTGCCCCAGCACAGGTTCCTCACAGGCTGCATCTTCCTTTAGGGTGTGTCCATGCTCTGGTGTGGAGTCCTCTATGGGCTGTTCCACTGCTGTCCTCCACAGGCTGCAGGGTATCAACCTGCATCACCATGTCTTCTCCACAGACTGCAGGGGAATCTCCTCCAGCACCTGGATCACCTCCTCCCCTTCCTTCTTCATTGTCCTCATTAACTACATGGTTGTTTCACAAATTCTCACTCCACTCTCGCTTCTGCTGCATGGTGTTTCTTACCCTTCCTTAAATACATTATCACAGAGGTGCTACAAGCGCCAAAACTGATGGGCTTGGTTTTGGCCAATGGTGGGTCTGCCCATCTGTGAACTAACTTTAGGAGTTTAATAGATACTTTATTAAAGCAAATAAAATCTCAGCGTTTTCCTACTCATAAATTATTATCTATTGTGTGTAATGTTACTGTTTCCATGTGAGTACTGTTTCATATCTATGCACATTTATGACATGTAAATCCCATTTTTATATATGAGCTGCACTAATATATCCAAAAATACTTTCTACCTTTAAGTATTAAATACTTGAGTAACCCCCATAAAATCAAAGTCTGAACCTTTGGCTCTTTCCCATTAGTTTTCTAATCCAAGTGAAGTCATGCATCCTATTTCAGTGATTTCATTAGAAATAAATCTAATATGGGAACTCTTGGCCTTCTGACCATTAGGTGAAAATAACTATTTAGAAATTTTATGGTCTTTTAACTGAGAGACAACAGTCTATTTGTTCTAGGCTACAGACTTTTCACAGATATAATGATTGCTCTTAACCATTAAGCTGATAATTTCTGAATTTGATTCTCTTTAGAATGGTGTATTAGTTGCTACTGGCCTCTCACCTAGCACTCTCTCAAAATGAAAAGTCACAATGCCAAAGAAAGTGGAAAATAAATGCCACTTTCCTGAAAACCTTTAGTTAAACAATTTAACTTAGTGATATTTGCTCCAAATGTTTATTTCCCCTTAAATTATTGTAACATTAAATTCTTAGGTGACCATACAGCTATTCACATGATGATCTATTAGTAAAGTTTAAAATCTTCCAAAAATTAGACTCATTGCCTCTTTATACTACAAGTAAAGGAAAATCAGCAAGTAAGATGAAATGAAGTTTCACAGAGAAATAGCCTCAAACAGATGAAAACCAGTGCACTTGAAGAGTTAATACTTTCAAAAACTTCAGCATATTTCTCTATTCTTTTAGAAAGTCAGTGGGTAACTCAGACTTCTTTTCAATAATCAGGATGGATAAACTCATCAACAGCCAAAATAAATTTCAAGTATTTTGTACTAAGTTAAACAGAAGAAAAAAACAGATGTTCCCTTACATATATCCTGACATTCAGTATTTTTTCAAAAAATGGCAAAATTTTTTGGCATGGACTTGTCCCATCATTTTAGAGGAAAACTTTCAGATCATTCAAAGGCAAGTTTCAGTGGAAATTGGTTATTTTTATTAATATTTTCTTAACAAGATCTTATGAGAATTTCAAATATAAGGAAAGCTGTTAAATAACTTTAACAGCACTTCTCTGTAATCTTCTCTGTAATACCAGAGAAGTGAGAGGTGCGTATACCTACAGAGGTTTCTCAGTTTTCCTTGTCCCCTTTGAGCTTTTTCATAAGGCAGTATTTTGACTATTTAGGGACTAATTTATTATTCTTGAATATGTTTAGAATTTTTCAAGCCCTTCAAATTTTTTTCCTATTTTTATAACTAAATTAAGTACAATTGAATTATCTGGTATTTAATTACTAGGAATTTATAATACAAAATAAATCCTGTTTCCATTAGAAAACAATATTGTTACCAAATCTCAATTAAAAAAAGGTAATTTAGTGTACCAGCTATCAAATCCCTTCAGGCTTGTTACATCCAGACAACTGATCGATTCAAAGTAGAAGATAATCAGTTACGGTCATATAATCGTAATTTCCATTTCAGCTGTAAGAAACATGAATCTTATTTTGTTTTCCTATGGTCCATTTCTTTGGTGCTACAAATATCATGGTCATGATTACTTAATGCCAAGCCTGCACGACAGTAAGGGACATATATTGAAATATTTACTACAGGGACATTGACAAGTTGCATAATGAATTTCTAAACTGCATTAGCATTTTATCTGATTATTCAGTTATTTAGTTTGTCTGATTTTCTCATAATTTATGTCATCTTTTTAGCATGAAACCTGACAAAAAATCTGTTGGAATATACAGGTAGATTTTAAATATAAAGCAGACAAATTACTGAACTGATATTCCCAATGTGGCTGGAAATACTCATAATTAGTTTTCATTAGTCTAATTGAAATTGTTGTAAGTTGAAATTTAATCACATATGCCATCACTTCTAACAAAGAATTAGTTACTGACAGAACAATTACATTTTTGTATGATCTTGTATTCTGTAATGATTAAGACTTAAATAATTCTAAATATTAAACTGTTAAACTATATTAATCTGATTTTATATATGGAATATTTACAAGACAGAGGAGAAGCACACTCCAATTTCCAGAGTTTACTTTAATATGTCATGACAAGCCTATTAGGAAGTGAAAAAATCTACTGCTTAGTAGTTTTTATTTGCAAGTATCATTTCTCACTGGAATTTGAGTACCTAGAAATGGGAAGGGAAAGATTCAAAAATAAATACATAAACCAATCATTTAATTAGATTGCTAGTCTATTTTCCATAATTTTTGGAACTATTTTGTTGACCATAGGTTTAACTTTGACCATTATGCTATACAAAGCCTTTTCTACAATGAAAAGTGATCAGTGGTACTTTTTGTTTCCAAGATTTTTTGGAAGCATTCTGGGAAACCCACTCCAATTCTGTTCATTAAGGAGGGAATTCACATATTACATGACCATTGAACCTACATTTTAGAGCACTATTTTTTAAAATCTCTTTTTCTGACATTGCGATCAACTCATAGCTTATAGGATTCATTGAAAATTAGTAAAAATATACATAAAAAGATTGGAATTATTGCTTTATACAAGGCACTCTGGAGAACATCAAAATATTTCCCACTGAGGCAGTTGAAAGTTTCTTAATTCTCTTAGAATACAAAAATTAGCTAGTAAGAGGAAAAAGAACTCTTCCCATTTGAAAGAAAATGTCCAAATGAACAAGAGCAGACATTTAAAAAAATATATAATGTAAGTAAATTTTAAAAATTAGAGAGCAAACACAATGTCACTGTTGCCTGCCCAAGTAAAGGTGATTTTGAGCAGTGAGTTGAAACATGATGGCTGGGTGAAACCACCACTATCTTGTTAAAGTCTGCCTTGAAGAAAACTCAGGTGTGTAATTCCTTCTCCTGATCTGTCTACTCATCAAATCCTACTGCATAAGTGTTGTTTTCCATCCCCTCCATGGCCCTAATGGTCTCCCACAGTTTGGTCTCAGGTGCACATCTTAACAAGTTCTAGGCATACTGAGAACAAAGTTCAGCTGCAGCATTTCTGGGACAGCAAAATCCTTTTCAGTAGAGTTTGATAATCTCAAAGAGTCTGTTTCACCATCTCAGAAACTTCCTTATGGCATATTAAATACCCAATAAAAGAGCTGTACACTATCCATAAATTCTTCAGTAAAATGAGTTCTACTGTCTTTGTGCTGAGACATTTTAGAAAGGGATGACCAAAAAACAGTTGCTCTAGACCTGAAAGCAAAACAGATCCTCATCACCCTCATTATTTAATGTTTCATGTATACTAAAATAGTTCCTAATCCTGGAGGGACAGTATTCTCATCTTGAGGTATCAAGGTATTTTTCTGGTGTGTATTAATGTGTTTTCCATTTATGCAGTAAATAAGTTATCTCAAATTTTGTACTAGATTGTAAATAAGAAGGAAAAAACTCTAAAATCTTAAAATGTGGACTATATTCACCATGATCACCAGGTAACTCGATATGTTTGGGAAAATATTTTCTGTACAAGGAAACTAAAACAGAGAAGCTGAACTTCAAAGAAGAACACTAATACCGGGCAAACACAACTGAAAAAAAACCCAAACCCCAAAAACTAAACCCAAAACTGTTCTATAAAATGCACAGAAACATAATTTAGCTATTAATGCTATTTTGGTCAATCCATAAATTATCCGCAGACCTCCCATTCTTCTATAAGTTTCACTTCAGCAAAGTTTCTTATAAGTAGTATTTATATTTCTACGTACTCTTCATTAAGACAGAAGGTAATCTTCAACATGATTTGCATTGAGACAAAATATATTAGTAGGAATGCTGGCTGTAGGTCAAGTGTACTGTGGCCAAGTGTAGTATTTTTAGTTACTTCTATTTGTAAAAGTCTTCTCTATTATAAATTAATTTTGTGTAGTCTGCAAGAAAATGTATTATTCTTGATTATATAGGTATAGAATTGTCGCAGACAATAAACCAATTTCTCTGTAACTATTCTGAATGTAAATGGCCCCTAGCTGAAGGCTATTATCAGTCAGAATGCAGGAATTTATGTAAGCATTATACAATCATCATAAACACTGATTATGCCATTTGATATGTTCTGATGGGCCACTGCTCTCAGAACTCTGCACCCATAGTCCCCGAAGTTGTCTCTATTTTGGTCCCTGTTTCTGTCCTGCAATCTCACTAAATGCAAGAGGCTAAACAGAACATAATGTAAACAATATGCTCATGCATTTTAACACAGTTTCCCATCAACATTTGTCAGAATAACCTATTTTCAGTTGCTAACAATGGCACCAACCTACACTGTTAAGAGTAATAGATAATAAACATTCAGATGGGGCTGTAAATGTTTATTTCTTCTAAAATAAGTAAGTAAATAACCTATATTTGTAGAGGGAGGCAGGGTAAGCGTTTATCATCAATGTTTGAAAAAACATGCCTACACTTCCTATACATCAGCTGAAACTGAGAGGAACAACTCTTTGTGATCAGTTGTATTGGGTTTGCATGCCAGGTTCTGCTAGCAGCATGGGATGCACAGGGGTGGCTTCAGTGAGAAAGAAGCTTCCCCCGTGTCCAACAGAACCAATGCCAGCCAGCTGCAGGATGGACCCACCAGTGGCCAAGGCTAAGCCCATCAACAATAGTGGCAACTTCTTGGGATAAACATTTAAGAAGGGAAAAAGTTACTGTGCAGAACGTAGGCAGAGATGAAGAATCTGTGTAAGAGTGCCAAAATATGCTTTAAAAAAAAGGCTAAGATCAAGACCTGGGAAGCAAGAGACAATGAGACAGCACAGGGAACCACAGATGAATGAATGGGATGGTGGAGGTGCCAGACATGAGAGACTGGACTTAAACTGGATGGCTAAAAAACTCTGGGGAAAGAAGGGTGGGTGGAAGGGGAAGTTGCACTGAAGTGTTAAAAAAGAAAGAAGCAGACTCGATCGAGTGAGGTCATCAAGGTCAGAAACATAATTTGGAAGTAACAGAGGAATAATCAGAAAGTGCCATAAGGAGGTACTGGATTGAGACTAGCAGCTGGTAGACAGGAAGATCTGAGTCTAGTCAAATTAGAATGGCAAAGAGAGCATAAAGAGCTGGAGAAACAGGCAGACTTTGCCTTTTCTGCAGTGTACACCCTCAGGAACAAATGCTGGGATGGATCCTCCTTGCTCAGTTCCACCTCCAGCTGGTGGAGCAGACTTGGACAGGAGCATTCTACAGCCTCTGGGTGATGACCCACTATGGAGTTACCTTATTGAATCATATAGTCTTCTGGGAATCATTAAAAAAGTGAGATGAATTTTCAGCAGTGAACCACATTCATAACCTAATGAATGATTTTATTAGTACAATTTCACCTAGCTGCCAGCTATGAGTGCAATATGTTCTGTATTGATGTCTCCTACTTGCTGCTCCTCCAAGCCTCACCTTACAAAGAGTTATAGAAAAAAAGAGTAAAGTAACAACCTGTGAAAGTGTAATTACTGAGAAGACATGGTTATAGAGACATGTTTCAAGGTAGAGAACAGTGGACAATGAAAAAGCTGGATTTTAGAGCAGCTAGGAGAATATGGAGAATGCGTTTTGGAATGGAGTAAAAATTATAGATTCTTCTACAATTTTTGAAACAAAATCATTGTATTGTGTAATCTGAATTGTGGAAAGAATATGAAATCTATTTGTTGTGGTTAAAAATACAGCCTTATACAAGCTACTATGAAGAAGACTAACTAAATCCCATCCATAGGCAGCACATTCTTCCATCTTTTCCTTTATAACATTTTAAGAGGAATAAGAGGAAAAAAGGTGTTCAGCCTATTGTTTTGCTGTATAACTGAAATTAGGGTATGCAAAATATGTATTAATTAGTCAAAAGGACTCACAGGTTTGACTTAGGTTCATTTTTGGTAACTATTGAGAGGTGAAATGGGAAAATTTATAGAGTATGGGACTGATGTAATTAAAGATATTATAGAGTGGATGGGGAATACTTAGACATGACTTCTTCATTCCATTTTTTTTAATTACTTGAGTAACCAGAACATCCCTTGTAACAGATTTTAATATTTAAAATTAAAACTACTGCATATTTAAATATTTGTTCATAATAGAATATATCAAATGATGACTTACTTTATATCCAAATATGAATTCTTCTCTTGTGAAAATTTGTTTAAATAAAACACTCAGAAAATTCACTGCCAAAATTTCATTAGCATTGTTTTTCTTCATGAAAAAAAATTTCACACAATTTCTCAGTTTTTGCACATTCTCAGCTATAAAAATATCTCTTTTTATAAGCAGGATGATATATTAAAAAACCCAAACCCATTTAAATTTTTCCCATGGGGTTCTCTATTTCCTTATTTGAGCATCCTCTACTCAAGGGTGTGATGCACAGTTTAAGACTGATTAAGACTGAAACCAATGTAGTTTTATCTACAGCACCATTTTATCATTTGTGTGTGGCAGGAAATGTTCTTTTTTTTTCCATGGCATTGTCTGTTGTGTGGGACATTCACTCCAGCACTGACTCAAGATCCCTTCCAACTCAGACTATCCTGTGGTTCTCTGTAGCACAAACTAGGGCAGAGGGGAGAGGAAGAATGCAATGTGCCTTGTAAAAAGCTGGCAAGTCAAGTGACTTCATTACAAGTGAAGTGGATGTCCAGCATGTGCTGTCTATTTTGCTTATAAAAGAGGATGCAATACTAGCATAAACCCAAACTGATTCTGGCTTTTTCCCTTGAAACCAAAATAATTGTAGAGGGAATTCACCAATATTTAAAATACAACAATTTTTCAGGTGCACTTTTGAAACTTAAGTGGTCCTAATTCTCTGATGATTTAACTTGGCATAATGCTATTTTAGTCAATAGCCAAAATTGTTTGACTTACATCAGCAGAAGACCTGGCTCATTTATTGTCTCTCTCAGTTTAAGATCAATTTGCATATTCTTGCAAGGATCAAACACTCTTCGTAGCTTGTCAAGCCTGGCTGGAAGTTTACAAATATTATCTGAGTTTTTACATATGGGTATACACATAAATGCATGCAGTTACAATTACCATTGTCTTACCTGGGGTGAAAAAATCTCCAACAGTTAGGGAGTCAAGTTTCAGGAACAGAAACAGTAAAACCAGGAGTCTATAAATTTTTTTGGTTTTTATTCTGTTTGCTCTATGTCATATGACCTATCTCTCCATTTCTTTCCATATTGGCTACACCTGCAGTCAGCATGCAGGATCTTGACCTGTTTTTGCAAAGATCCTGCTATCAAGCAAAAAAATTTCTATCTCTGAGAGGAAAGAAATGGAAATTATTAAAATCATTTAACAGAACATGGCAATGTAATATTCAAAAAGTTAAAATTATTTATTTCCCTTTGCTTTCTGCAGCTCTAGCGGTTCTCTCATGGGCAGCCCTTGTATTTCTGCATTGGGCAGAGCAGCCAGGATGCCTTTGTTGTCTCAGGTTTAATTTATGGTTAATCTTCCTTTCCCCAGAGCCACTTCCTTTGCTTTCAATTTGGTTAAACCCTCAGATAAGCCTCCCATCATAGACAGCAGTTCAGAGAACAAGCAGTTGCTGCCACTGTGTTGCTCACAGTGTACCATTAATTCATTGAGTAGTTCCTTTGTCTTTTGTTTTGGGGCTTTTTTTTTCCATCTTGCAATAATATTGGACAGAGGCTGTTCATTACTGTGTATTCCTACTTCCAATACATTGCTGCACACTGGTCCTTATCCACATGTGTAATAACTGTAATTTATAATAATATTTAGCATTTTAAAGTAATCTCTACATCTGATATTTGTAGGTAGACTACTTCAGATCTTTCTTCTTTTTCAATTCAGTTTCATAAATTATTACTTTTATTAGCTATTTTTTTAAAAAAAGAAATTTTTTATTTGGTTACAATAATTTAGAAACTACTTTCACCAATTTGAGATAGGAAATTAACTGAAATTGATTCATCCCCATGAAGAGTTTCAATAACTCAGAAAATTTCACTAAGAGTTGTTAAGTCCTTATCAGCTCTCCTGCCAAACTGTAACAGCAATATTCTCACTTCATGTTAAACTATTGATTCTCTTGCATTGAAAGGCTGGTAATGACCCCTATAATTATGGACAAAGACTACCCTAGTATTTCTGCACAAAGAAAATATTAAAATAGGCCTTCAGAGGCCTAACCTGGCTTCTGTACAAATCATCATTATATTTGCGTGTATTCCGAACATAATTTCTGAGAGTACAAAGACTGCTGCCTAGATTGCAAGAATAGGTCAACTTTGAATTGAACATTACAAAGTGTATGCATAATTTTTATTATCTTTCTCATCTGAAGATAATGGTGCTCTCACAACAGTCAGGAATAAATGTACCATGAATTTGTTCAGTTGGTATGACTGAAGCATATTTGTTGGGGATTTTTAATTTTTTGGGGATAGCAGGATAGAGTGCACTGCCACGGAGAGAAAAAGACACAGGAACCTCAACAGCTCAATTAGATGACTCTTCTGTTCTAGATTAGTAACATAAATACTCTTGACTCAAACAGTTATGGAGAAGACCCAGTTCCCAGACAAAAGCAGTGGGGAAAAAAAATTGAGGTTGATTTTGGTCAAGAACCAACCATGGTAGATGTGTTTCTGGAACAGGAGGTTTTAACATTTTGGGAAAATAAAAAAAAGGAGGAAAAGAGATTAAAAGAAATTAATATTAATCTAGTTTCCCTTCAATCAACAGGATTCCTACCCTAGTAGGGAATTAGGTGAAACATGTTCTAAATTCCAGCACTGTGTACAGATCATTCCTGGTGAAAAATAAAAATCAAACAATCTCGCAACAAAATTTAGCTTCACCAAAAGCATCTCATCACTCAATTTAAGTTCTTTTACTGATTGCCAAAGTCAAACCCCATTTATGCATATTCCCTTTAATAAAATATATAGTTAAACCAGAAGATACTGAAACCAAAAACCAGGTATCCATCAGCCTCAATAACTTTGAGTAAGATCTGTACACAATGAGTTCTCCATTTGCTATTTAACAGCATTTCCAGTAGAATAAAGGGTTGTTGTTTGCTTTTTTCTTTCTTTTCCAGAAAAATAAATAATACTTTTATGAAGAGAAGACATGAAAGACAATCATAACAATACATTGTCAAAGGTTTTTTGCTCTTGTTGAACAAAAAGTTCACAATTCCGGCATGCAGTAAACAGAATCTCAGGTACTAAATCATCTTGGTATGTTACTTCTGATGGAAATACTTTATGCATTTTGTTACTCTATGAATATTTTTGTGCATTTTTTTTCTCTTTGATAATGTGTTTTAGAACATTCTGTAAATATTGTTTCAATAACATTTGGCTTAATGAAAACCCTGAGAGATGAAAATGTGGACAAAACATTAACTTATTTTATGCTTAAGAAAAGACCAGAAGGTCATTTGCAAAAGCCACTAGGATTTTTTTAGATTAGAGAAAGCTTATAGAGGTCATTCATTATGAATTTCCTGCATTTCAAGAGCAAAATATTTATTCAGCATTTCAAAAAATAAAAATGTTTATTATCTTTATAATATAAAATATTATATCAATTCATAATCTTATCATTATTTGAAGCTCACTGTTGCTCTTATAAGAAAAATAACAATCAGCATTGGACAGACTGCCAAAGAAGGAAAGGAATGTATAAACATACCAACTAGTTCTCAAATAGATCAGAAGAGTGACAATTAAAGTTAGGAGTACTTACAAACCACTTTTATTATTTAATATTTTATTAACAAAAAATAATTTTAAATTATTAAGGAGCATTATTGATCTGAATTTATGGTGGGGAACAGAGAACAGGAAAATCCCCATGATGAGGTGAAAAAATTTAGCGAAGTAGTTAGAACACTGACATTTCACGCAGAATACCTTCATAAAGATGATATTTTCTTTCTTTTGTAGCAAAGGTATAAGCATTTGAAATAATAAATATTCAAATATCATTTAAGATGCCAAAAATGCTTATTGGGATTTAAAGAGTGCTATCGATTTCATTAATAGTCATTGAGCAATAGCTATTGTGGTGACTGAGCTATTCTGTGACTTTGTTATAAATTACACCAGAAGAAAGACATTGAGGGGCTGGAGTGAGTCCAGAGAAAGGCAACGGAGCTGGGGGTGGGTTTGGAGCACAAGTCTGATGAGGAGCAGTTGATGGAGCTGAGCATGTTTAGCCTGGAGAAAAGGAGGCTCAGAGGAGACCTTGTCACTGTCTAAAACTCCCTGACAGGAGGGTGTAGCCAGCTGGTGGTTGGGCTCTTCTGCCAAGGAGCAAGAGATAGGTCAGGAAAAAATGGCCCCAAGTTGCACCAGAAGAGACTTAGATTGGACATTAGGAATTTCACTGAAAGGACTGTCAAGCCCTGGAACAGGCTGCCCAGAGAATACTGTAGTCATTGTTCCTGGAGGTATTTAAAAGACTTGTGGATGTGGCACTTGGGGACATGATTTGCCAGTGCTGGTGGAATCATTACCCCTGATAGTCTTAAGGGTCTTTTCCAACCTAAATCATTCTATGATAAGAAACAGGACTAGATCATCAAAGAAATTTAAGAGAGAAAGAGGGAGATGGAAGCAATGATGAACAAAGCAATATTCCAAGGAAAATACAGAGTTTGACATAGTACAGGAATTCCTGGTTCTGGAGTTTGCAAATCATATCGCAAAAAAAGAACCAGCCACAGTACAAGAAAGACATTCCAGATAATGGCAGTACAAACACAGACAAAAAATTGTCAGTAAATATGAACAGAGTTTGCTTTATCTGTGCCCCAGTGGAGATTTTACTTCAAGGACCAGTTTCACAGCAGCAGTTTCAGTATTTAATAATCCAGAGCCAAAAGGAGAAGGAAGCATATTAACTTTTCCTCAGCGATAAAAGCTTGACTAAAAGAATGTGCAGGTGCAACTAATGTGTAGATTTAGCTTTTGGCTGTTTTGGTTTGGTTTTTTTTTTTCCTGAAAGAAAACATCAATATCTAGTGCCCAAAGCAAAATTATGTAAGTTCTAGTATTCTGTTTCAAATTATCAACATGGATGCTTTGATATTTTTCTAATATTTTAGATCTGAAAATCATGTTCATTTCTTTCTACCCCCAAAACAGTACAACAAACCCTTATACACAGTTATTACACCCTGTTTCATGAAACCCCAAAAGCCAATTTACAGTCTCTTTACAGGACAGTATCAAATCCTACCTGACAGCAACAGAGCTGGTTACTGTAAAATATCAAGATGGTCTTGACAAAAATGCACAATGTATTACATTATTTTTATTTTAATTGTTGACTACTCTGAAATATTGCTATTAAATAATTACAGATATAAATAACTAATATTAAAGTAAGGATGTTTCATGTTGTTCACAGGTTGACACACAACCTGAATAAAATCAAAGAGAATTTTTTCTTGTCAAGGATAATTGAATGAACAGCTAACAACACTAGACATAAATTCCAGTTCTTTACATTACAGTTTGCTCAGCTACATACTCTTCAACACAGTTGTGTATAAAAGTCAACAACATGATGGCTCCTTGAAATTTTCAACCAATGAGTCCTTCATAGCTTATGCACATTTTTTAGAAGTGGAAAAATATAGTAGTGTGATTATTTTTATAAAGCACCAATCTGGTTTGTAACAGAGCAGAACTGACTAACATGGATCCAGATTTCATTTTGAAGCACATAGCAGGTCACATCAACATTTAATTGATTCAGTTAAAGGGATCCATGAGCTAAAGTCATTATGACTTTATCCATACTTTTCAAGTATACATTTGGGATTATCATTTCCTGCAGACCTCCTTATTTTTCACAGTGGAATTCACCTAAATGGCAACTAATTTTATAAAAGAATGGATAAAAACCACTTATTTTAGAAAATAATTACAAGAATAAAAGAAAAAAACATAATTCAAAAGAATCAAGGACATTATCATCTAGGGTTTTTTTTTCCCTATCATTCTCATTCTGTATCTGTCAGAAACTGTATTCCAGATCTAGCCTTTGGTAGGTTGAGAGGAATCCCTAATAGTCTTGGACAAAGTTCAAGGAGGAAAGAAATGTTTTGCAAATGGCATATTCATAATTCTTTATTAGTCAAATTTCTATAAATTGCTGTTGTCAGCTGCAGCTGAAAATGCAAGTATCTGCTTCACCTTTATTTTAGGTGATCACCTAAAATCTTGATAACAGAATGAAAAATTTCCCCACATTCAAATTCCCCCAACATTAAAATCAACTCCATAACTCTAAGAACAATAGGAAATCTTTAGTCATGCTAGAAGCTATCGAATTAATATCCTGGCCAGATTAAATAATTTATTTCAAGTTCTACTTGTCACTGTACTAATTACTTCCTTTAAATCATGGAGAGCAAAAGTAATACAGCTATAAATGTATCTGTGTTACAAAATACAAAGAATTTAATAAAAATCATATAAACTTTAAAAGGAAGAAGAAGAAAATGCTTGACTTTCCACCTCAAATTTTTTGATAAACTAATTCATTTTATTATCATAAGCACAACTTGGCTTCAGTTACCCCAAGGATTTGAACACCACGTATCATCTTCAATATAAGACAGGGGAAAACCAGTAATTTGGCAAATACTTTCCTTTAAGTAAGTTTCTTTAAAAGTCATTAATTTGTGAGGCAGAGAAAATAGAAGTTAAAGCCATTGAAAGTACACAGTGCCCTAGTTTTGAAGCTTGTTTAGAAATCTTCACAAAATACTGTGGTCAATGGAAAGACATTACCATGTATTGCATGCAATTTTTTTTTTATTTCTCCATTATTGATTTTAATAAATTGAAAATAAAAATACGGTATTTCAAAAAGGTTTCAAGAAATACAGACTAGTACATTAGTCCATAATAGATTTCTTTTCTGTCAAAATAACCACCCACAAATATTTTCTTGGAAAGCAAATGATTCCTCTTTGTCTTGAAATTAGGATTCACAGATCACCCTGAAATCCTATGCAAAATCAGCCTAATTATGTGCTCATGGATATAACATCCTGCCAGATATTGCTTTCAAAAAGGTGCATGAGGATGGCAGTAAAAAATGGCAACTGAAGCAACCTCTGGCTTATTAAAACACCCATTGCCTGCTTCTCATAGGAGTGAGGTGACATAATTTTTTGTTGAAACTGCAGCTAGTTCAAGACTCTTCCCATATGAAAATCAGAAGTCAGTACTGTGATATATAAGCACATCTTATGACATAGGCCAGAAAATATTAAAATATAATTATTTCTCTCAGCACTGGACAAACTTCTAGTATTTCTCCCAGCAAAGGAGCATTAACATTTCTGTTGTGCTTTGGTTAACAATTTAACTTTACTGTCTATGATGAAATTACATTTTCTGCTTTGCAAGGAGTATCTGTTCGTTACTTAACCAAGTATTTTGCTTTGTGTTTTTTTGTATGAGAAGTGCAATATTTAAGTAATGCAATAAAGTGATAACATTAGATTTATATCTGTTCTCACCTGCAGCAAAAAAAATCTGAAGATGGATTTTTCTTTGCCTTTCATCACAGTTTTCAGAGGTAAAGTTTTCAGGATTGTGAGTGTCATGTAAGCTGCACAGGAGAACACAAAAGCAATGTATCTTTTCAGTTGCTGTCTATTAAAATAGAATTTATTTATCTCCATAAACATACAGCATCTATACAGTATTTTTTCCCTCAGTATTCACTACAAAGTATCTCCACAGCATTTTCTTTCATGTTCAATAATGATTATTATTTATTATTTATCTTAAGTGTGCAACAAATGAATGGAAAAGGTAGAATTTCTTTCTTTCTATACTCTTCAGTTAACACACATGAGAGACCTATCCTTACAATGTTGCCATTCAACCAATGTTTAAACTCTGAATTTATCTTAAGAAATATAAATGTGCAATGTGTTCAATAATAAAAGATTTTTTAATTCCTCAATATTCAACTTTGTTCCTAATTTTAGCCTCATTTCACTCTATTTACCATAGATTATGTGGACAGATTACTTTCCAGTTTTATTTGCAAGCATAAAAATTCTTCAAGTTAGGTTTTATTCATATACAGAAGCAAAGTTAAACTCAGCTTGGATATCAGTCCAAAAAAGCCAAGAATTTATATCAAGGATCTTATGGGGAAAAGAAAATAGTAACAATTTTGTAGCTTCATTTCAAGATAACAAATGCAGAAGATTGGTAAAACAGTACTTTTCCATTTTATCTGCACATGAATTAAACTGTATGAATCCAAAGAAGCCAAGTAATAAAAACAGAATCTGTAAAAACCAAACAAGAACGCAGGATGTACAATCAATGAAGTAAACTGCTATAAAACCAAAGACCTTATAAGCCAGAAAAAGAGCACTTTTATTCCCCAAAGTATTCAGAAGTGATCACTTGCAGGAAAAGTGTATCTCATCTCGTACTTGACCTCGTGTATCTTTAGGCCTAGGGCCATCTCTAGTGCCAGTGTTTTAGAATTTTACTCCAAATATGATTAATTATAGTTTAAAATGCTTCATTTGATCAGTTTGCATATTATCTCCTTTTCTGACTTCTTTGACAAGCATCTCTATAACAAAGAATGCTGACTTTTGCAGCATAAGTATTAATCAGAAAACAAAAAATTGTTTATTTGAGCAAACTGTATCTCAAAGAAATTTTGTATTAGGATACATAGGCTTAAGGGAAAAGAGTTTTGCTGTGTAGTCTTCCTCTGAAGAGTAGGTTCACACCTATGAACATCTAAAGGGTAACAGCAGAAGATATTGGATCACTTACAGAACACAGAGGCCAGTCTCTGTCTTCACTGCTGCTGCCACAACCCCCAAAGTGCCACCAGGCTTTAGAAAAGGCTTGTTTGGGCTATTATCAGTAGGATGTGGAATTTCTCCCTTCAGCTCATTGCTTCCCAAGGCATTCAAGATGTTGCTAAAATTCATATTCCACAAAATGTAAAGATGTTTTCTGGCAGCACACATGTACAGGCTTGATAGACTGTCTCCTGCTCCAAGTGAGCTGCAGCTTACACCTTGTATTTCTGTGAGCAGTGGAGGAAGGAAAAGCTGAATACTACAACAGGATTTTTTTTCACGCAGTTGGAGTAGACTGAGAGACTCTTGTACCACCATTTTCTGTGCTACTGCTTTTCCAGGAAAGCGTGTGTGGATTGCAGAACCACTTTCCCAGAACACTGAATTTAATCAATTTTTTAGAGAAATAGGCAGAGAAGGAAAGGAAACAGACCTATAAAACAAAAGCAAGAAAAGAAATAACTTCTAAATGCCTTTTCCTACTTCAACTCCTTTGCTTTGTTTTCATTAATAAGTTATTTAATTAAGCTTTTGCTTTGTTCTCTGCAATTTTGTTCCTAGGACTCTTTTAGAATTAAGATTTACTTTGGAGAAGAGGCTAATGATGCTGGCAGCAATATTGTAGTTCTGTGTGGAAATGACAGAAGACATTGCTTCCACCATTAAACAGACCAAAATTCAATACCTGTTCACACAACCACTTTCATTACACATTCGAGAAATTTGGTTCCCTATGTCCATATGAACAAATCTCATCTTCTGGATATGGAGAAATTCAGTCCTCCCTAAAGAGCAGCTATCAGATTGATCCATCCCCTGTTGAATTAAAGTGCTCACAGAAAAGAGCAAAGGGAAGAAACAGCTTTAGGGCAAAGGGAGAAACCTGTCCCTGTAGTATTATTTTGAGCAGAAATAAATAAAACCACTCAGGATATTGAAATACGTCAATCATGTAGGCACAGACTTGGCAAACATCACTATGCTAAAAGGCCAGTAAAACAAATAATTGGTTTGAATACAGCCAGGACTTAAGAGTCTTTAAAGTAAAAGATGCACTTAATTCTCTTATTCCATTAATAAACTGTGATCTATTTTTTTTTAGTTTTCCTGCTTTATAAGAGGGGACACTACAGAACCATGGACATCTTCTGACATGTGAGATTCTCTCTACTGACTCATGTGAGTTATTGCAAAGCTATTTTTTTAATGCTAATATCCTTAACACATTCCAAAAACCAGTAGCATTAGGCTTAATTTTTTATCATTTTACCATTTTCAACCAAAGATATTGTTTCATAGATTTCATCTTAGAACACAAAAATCAATCATCTGTGTAGTATGTTAAAGGTTACATGCTGTTGCTTAGGTCAGTACAATTCTGACAACAATTAAGCAACAGTAATGTTGGCTTTGTCATTGCCTGCTATTTTTACTAAGTAGCATATTCAGAGGGCATTTATTACATTTAAATTCATTGGCCTAAAATATTCTCTAGAGACTGATTTTTGAAATAATATGCATACTTCCCATGCACAATTGTAAAGAAACACTGCCCTCTTCTGCCAAACCAGGATGAATTTCCACAGAGACTTGCTTTGATTTGGAAAACCAAACTGGATTTGAGCAGATTAAAAATGACATTTTTTATAGAAATAAGACTTTGTGATATGTTGAAATAATATGTTTGAAAATATCAATTTCCTTTTTTTGTTCTTTCTACTCAATCAATAAAATTTCTCTTTTCCCCAGTTCAAAAAGACATTTAAGAATCCCTAAAATATGGAGATATATTTCAACAGTTTTGTTTCATAAACAAGGACATCAGATTCCACAATTACTTTCTTGTGTGAGTAGATCAGCTTATGATGGAAATCTCGCAAATCCAAATTCTAATTTTTCCTTCTTTAGAGATTTATGTATTGTGATTTCTGATTATTATTGTAGTGTTGTTTTGGCACCTTTATCCATTTACATACATTTTTTAATATTTTGGTTTTCCCAGAGCAGAAGAAGAGTACTTAATATCTTGTGCAAATCTAATATATTTACCATTTGAAAATGGAGCAATATTAAGTTTTCAGTAAAAAGCAATATTTAATTTTTAAAACAGTATCATTCACCCAGCCTGCCTTGAATATTCACTGTCTAAAGTCTACTTCTGATATCAAAATAGAAAACATACTCTGTGGGCCTACTAGATCATTTCACTAACATAGTTATCATCAAAGTGATCAACACAGAGAGTAAAAAACATCCTCACTGCTTTTTCCAAAGAAAATAAATTGACAAAATAGCTTTATACATAAAATTCTGTACCTAAGATACCTCTTAAAAAATATGTAAAAAATAAGCTATTAAGAAAAAATCAGTCAGGTTTCACAAGCATTTATAAACTAAAATCTAAACCATCTTAAGGTATTTTTACATACAACATGTTCCTCCTCTAAAGTGATTTCCTCACATTATTGAATTAAGGTATTTTTGATGACATTTGCATCTCCTTCCTTCAGAGACTTTGAATTTAACTTTACTTAGTAAAACTTTAGTGACATAACACTTTGGTTTAAGATATTCAAACAAAGTACCTCCAAAAGAGGGGTTTTTTCCCCTCAAAAAGTTATTTTCCACGGACTGGACTTTCCTGCTGAAGTGCACAAATATTGCCAACTTCAGGATAAAATTTTTTAATTTTAAATAAAATGTGTCAAACTCCAAGTTCTGTGCTGAAATAGTTTAAAATTATGTAAAAGCACCATAATTAAAATTTTAAAATAAAATCCCCACACTAGATCGTATTTTCAGTAATGGTTAATATTCATGCTGTAATTATGAATTCTACTCCTTTTTTAAAATTATAAGCAAATGACATTAACTGAATGTCCATTTAAGTACATAGTTTCAAACTGGTCTAATATGAACCCACAGAAAACCTATTTCAAATGTGTTTGCCTTTTAGTCATGTTTACTTCCAGAAGTTTTTAGATAAGTAATTTCAACCTACCTAAAGTATACGAAAAAAAGTGACAGAATTTTCCTCCTACATTTTTGTCCCCAGTAAAACAGTAAAATGCTGTATCTTTTGGTTGCCTCCAAGCCCCCTTCAGATTGCAGATTACAGACTCTCAGAAAACTCTACAGAGAATAAATATAGGACGAAGGGTGTCTTTATTTTTCTGGTGTTTCTCTTGCTGTTCTCAGCAGGTAGTGGGATTGTAGCTTCATACTGGCATTCAATGCTGGATCTAAGCACTCCTTCCCTCCCACTGCATCATAGGATTATAGTGTTACAGAGCATCATAAGGCCTTGGAAGATAATGCTGAAAATAATTGCATGTAATGTTTCAAGGTTTCTGAAGTAGAAAACCCAGAGTATTCCAGCCAATATTCCTGGGGAACCCCTCCCATCTTTCACATAGTGCATGTTAGCATTTTTAAGATTTAAAAAATTCTAGAATTTTATTAAAATTTTATGAAAAGTTATTCTTTTAAACATACTCCTTGGGGAATATACTTTGACCCAGAAGAAATAGGGGAGGAGAACAAAAAAAAATAAAGACTGGGAAGTCATATCAGAGAAAGGACAAATATACATCTTTTGACAATGTAAGTTTCTTAGACAAGCTTTTATGGATAAAGAATGTGGAACTGTAATACTTGCTAGTAATAAGTAATAAAAAGAAATGGATTTGAAACAACCAGAAGTATGTATATGGTCAGAGAAATGGGGAAAACTAATTTTGAAACAGTGGGATGAGACAACTGCCAGTAAATTCATAAAGTCTTACAATCCGAGATGAAAAATTATTTAGATATTTGAAGGGTTAGAAAGCTATAACACTTTCAGTAGATAGTTGGGGATTTGAAAAACAAAAACAACACCCAATACAAAACTAAGCAGAGCTTCCAAGTTAAAAAAAGCAAGCAAACAAAGGTGTGTCCAAATTCTATTATTTAACCAAATCCTATTCATTGTAGGAAAGGCCAACAGGGTAAAAAAAGTACATGAAAGTTAGGCAACAAAAAAAGAGAAAAAAAAACCAAAACAAAACAAAAAACCAAACAAAGAAAAAAAAAACCAAAAAAATCCAAACCAGAAAAAGAGACATGCCCTTGTCAGATTTAATAAAATGCCTGCTGTGAGTCAGTAAAGTCGCTCTCCAGTGTGATAAGATTTGAGGTGTGATTGAAGTTTTTGTTGTTTCCCGGCTCGTAAATGTCAGACTAAGGCAACAGAGAGGCCCACTCCCGACAAACAGGCAAACTGGAAGGTAGATGGTTAGGCTGACAATGTAACAAGGGAGAGTTTGCAATTGCAGTCCTTTCTCTTCAATAACAAGCCTTTACAAAGCACAACATTCAGCACAATGGCAGCATGCAAATGTAAACTCACTATTTTTAATAGGTCTCATTAAATTATTGCATCACAATGATCATCCTTTTGGTGCTTATTAAATATTGACTTGCAAAATTAATTTAAATATTCATGTAAGTTTTTTTAATAGCTTGAAGATACTGATACTAACTATGGATGATTTTCAACTATGTCATTTTTTTCTAGATTGCCACAGGACTGCATATTTTTTCCCCCCACTAGAATTTCTAATCCAGAACTACATTATGGCAAGTGCATACAGCATTTTGCTCAGAAAAGCTCGTAACTATTGAGAGTAACTAGCAAGACGTTCCTTGGTCAATAACATGTTAAAAAAATAAAATAGTACTTAGTCTGAAGGTTATACATAGAAAATCATACATTTAAAATGTACATATCTTGATTTGATCAGTGTTGCTTAAATAGTTGCTTAAATAGTTAAAGAGTTTAATTTTTCAGTTATAACCTGTAGTTTGAATGACAGGTGTCTGCCAAGGAAGGTGGGAACCTCCCTTGGAATGAAAAATGTGACCCCCCCTTCCCTTCAAAGTATTACAACTTACAATTCTTTACAGAGATATGTATAGATACACAAAACAAGGCAGAAAAACAGCAGCAGCAACAACAAATAAAACCCAGAAAATCAGTGCCAGCCGTCTCTCAGCCGTTGGCTTTCCCCTTGGCTGCAGTTCCGGTCACGGCCAGCAGGGGCGCTGCTGGCTCCAGGCCGGGCAGGGCAGGTGCGATGATTCCCCCGCGCCTGCAGGGGGCGCTGTGGGGTGAGCTCAGCCATTCCTTCATGTGATAATGGCGGGCAGGCTGGAGGGAGAGAGAGAAAAGAGGATTCCTTTACAAACTCATGTCAGGAAGCCGATCCCTGTGCCCTTTTCCTGTGTCCTTACGGATTGCGAAATGGACTGTAGCAGGAACCTCAGAGCGGTGGCTGGAACAGCAGAGGTGGGCACACCCTGGTGACAAAATGCAGCTGAAACTTGGCAGCCCTGGCAGGAGCCCTGGGGTGTTCCGCTGGACAGGGGGTGCTGGGTTAGAGTGTAGCAAAAAACCCGATGCAGCAGCAGAAAAAAGTGCGGCTGGGCAGTGGCACCCAGGCTTCCACAAACAGCCCAGATAAACTCCCTCTGAATGCAGGGAGGGCACTGGGATTCTGGGTTTTCCCTTGAGGCACCCAAGGAGATGGTGAGTCATTTCCAGTGAGATTGGGTCTTTGATAAGGTCCCAGTTCAGTGGCTGCTCTCAGGTGTGGAAATGTTCCTCACTCGGGGTCACCAACAATGTGGTGGTGTTCACAGGGGTCCCAGGATGAGGGAAGAGATGAGAATCTTGACTCCATGCTTCAGAAGGCTGATTTATTATTTGATGATATATATTATATTAAAAGAAAATTATATATTAAAACTATAGTAAAAGAATAGAGAAAGAATTTTATCAGAAGGCTAGCAAAAGTAAGGAATGGAATGATAATAAAGTCTTGTGACTGCTCACATCCTCGACACAGATGGCTGTTATTGGTCGTCAAGTAAAAACAATTTCACATGCTGGGTAAGCAATTCTCCAGATCACATTCCAAAGCAGCAAAACATGGAGAAGCTGAAGCTTCTCAGCTTCTCAGGAGAAAAGATCCTAATGAAAGGATTTTTCATAAAATAGATCTGTGACAGTCAGGAGCAAAGCCTCACTCATGGTAGAAGCAGTGAAAGGTGGAATTCCATGGTGGCAGCGAATTCTTCCCGCATGAACTGCAGACCGGCCATCTCCCCTCTGATCCAAGAGCAAGAGAGAGTGAGGAGCTGAGCCCAGCCCCCAGGACTCCCCGGCCAAAATCTCTCAGTATCTCTGCCCTTCCCAAGAGAAAGCACCCCAGCTGCACCCTTCCCTCTGCTCCTCCCCACAGAAACCACTTTTGTCTCTGAAGTATTGGTCATTACCATCTCATAGGCAACAAATGGGACCAAATTCCCTGAGAGAAAGAAAAAAAATAAAGGAAAAATCCTAACCTTCAACACAACTCTTCGAAGTTAATGATTATCAATATTTTCTCAGAAAAAAAAAAGATCAGGTAATGGAAAGCCTCTGTATTAAATACATCAAATGTAAAAAGTATTAATCCTTAAATAACTTGCATATCTCATTCCAACTCGTTATAGAGGATTGGACGTATAACACTGAATCTTTTTAAAGAAATGTTTTTTATTTCAGAGGATTTCCTTGATTTTGCTATTTTACTTCACTACTCTCTCTTCCCCTGCTGTGTCTTTCAAAATGAATTTTTTACTAATAGCATAGCTGAAGAGAATCCAACATATGAGTTCCTTGTTTTGCATTCAGACAAAATAAAAGTAATTCTTGTTTTCTTCACTGTTTGCTGAGACACTGTCATATACAACCTTTACCCTCAAAAAAAGGTGATAAAAAAGTTAATGAGAATAATTGCAAAAAGTAAGCAGTGCATGCACTGCAAATACATATGTAAAATAGCTGAGTTTTTTCCGCAAGATGAAAGCAATTATCACTCATATTCAATAGCTAAAATTTTAAACCTAAAAATCTAAACTTCAACCTGCCACTGAGATGGAAAGGTAGAAGGAAAGTATGTTTTTGGTTAGACTGTTCTAAGGAAATTGTTGCAATTTTCCTAATGTATACTTCATAGATTAAAATTATTTTTATGGCTTTTAGAAGGAAAGACAATCTGAATATGATGTCTTAAAATTAACATAATTAATCAATAGGAAATTATTTATGCAACATTTGCTTGTTTACAATGTGTTCTTGTAATAGTTCCCCTATTACTCACTAGAGTGAAAAGACAACAAACAGGCTCATGGAGACAAAATGTAGGATTTGGGATCTGCTTTGTTCATTACTCAAGTAACTTAAAAGAATGTATGTCCAGTCCTCTATGAGATTAGAGTACTGCCTATGCTGAAGCCTGATAGAGTAAGGCCTAAATTTTAATTTGAAGTATTCCTGACCAAGAGCTGTAATTTGAAATGTTAGCTGAATGCTCACAGCCATACTCAACAGTCATTAAATAAATATTACTTGAAATTAACTTCCAGAGGCACCATGGTGCAATCAATGGGGTAGTAGACTGGGACACAGGGACCAGTTCAATTCTGGTTTTGCTCTTGGCCTAATGGGTAACCTTGAGCAAGAGACTTCACATCTGTGTTTTCCTGTTAATCTTTTAATCTATTTAAACTGTAAGGACTTGAGGAGGGCATTGTGCCTTGCTCTGTGTTTGTATGGTGTTTAGTACCATAGGACCTGCTGTAATCTGCTGTTGATGTAATTCATAAAACTAAACAGCTAATACAAAAACCAAATAGATCTAAGAGACTAGACCCAAAGGATTATCAGGTTTTATTATGCCATGAGATTCAAACCAGACATTTTATAGGCAAAGTTAAAGCCATCTGCAAATTAATTTACAAATATGCAGTCTTCCAATGGCCATACTATTAAGAAAATAAAAAATAAAATCATAAAAAGCAGTGTGATGCCTGTTCACTCCCCTTTTGTATTCTTACCTAACAAACCAAGAGATTTGCTCTTCCTCCTGGTTCAGCCATCAACCTTGAAAACTGAAAGTGGAGCCTGAAGATCGATTAACATTCCTTATGTTTAAAAGAGTATCAGTACAGTTAACAACTGTATTTTCAGCCCACTTGCATGCAGTCTACCACTGGTAATCATGCAAGAGCTAGAAAATAAATTTGGGATCCTGCCATAGCAACCCTGTGGTACTGATTGAGACCCAGTCATTCCTTTGCATACACACACACTGCATCTCTGCAAGGGTATGCAAGAAAAGCTGTTGGCCCACATGACAGAAATGCATTGGCATTGACAGACTGCCAATTTTTCTATACAGGCAAATCACTTTTCTCACATATCCACAGATAAAATTAGTATGCTCAACACCATATGGCACAGGATGAATGTCAAGGATTGCAGAGAAGTCCCTCAGGTTAGGTTTGCTTCAAGCAGAAAGCACACAAATCATTCCCAACATATCTTTAAAGTCTGACTGCCTAATTGCAAGTAGGAAACCACACTGTGAAGCAGAGAAGACAAGAAAACTGTATGTAATACTATATAAATGTGTTTATTTACTACCAATTTTTTAGTTTTGATATTTTTTCATCAGGGTACTGAAATGCTGCCAATTTGTTCAATGGTGCAGTCTTCTCTGAAATATCTGCTCTTGCCCAAGACAACTAGCATTTCCACTCAATTTGTAACAAACCCAAAGATGAGCTTATCTGAACAGACTGAATGGCCCTGCTGAATGAAAAAGTACTTACTGAAAAAAAAAAAAAGAACAAAAAGGATAAAAATTAACATATTTCAGGATTACAAAATCCATTTCTGGCAATCTAGCTCATTTTTTGCAAAGCCACTTTTCAGTCACTTGGGCCCAGCGTATACATGGAGCTGTTCTTTACAGTAGAGGAAGCTAAATACATTAAGACATTTGTCATACATGGAGTAAGTGCTCTGAATTTCTAATATATCTGATCTTAAACCATGTAAGTTCTGTCTTTTAAATGTTGCAAAATTACAGAATCACAGGGTATGCTGCTTTGGAAGGGGCCCTCAAAGATCATCAGGTCCAGCTCCTGGCCCTGCACAGCACCATCCCCAGGAATGCCCCCATGTGTCTAAGAGCATTGTCCAAAGACTTCTTGAACTTCATCAGGCTGATGCTGTGACCACTGCCCTAGGGAGATTGTTCCAGTGCCCAACCATGGTCTGGGTGAAGAACCTTTTTCTAATATCTAACCTAAACCTCAAATTTTCATGAATAATATAAAAAACTTTGCTGGTATCCACCTGGTGACAAATATGAGCAAACTTTGACAGCCTGAAGTAGAAAACCTCATAATAATCAAACTTCTATGAGATCCAAAGTGTCATTTTTTCCAGGACAGAAAAATTACTATCTTCACTGTGCTAGATGCTTTGGGGGCTGTTATCTATTAGAGTTTTTTAATCCTTTTAGGGTTTCTAAAATTAATACCTACCATTCCATTATTGCCACTAGAAAACAGATTCTAAGTGTTGTTTTTACACAGCTGTAATTTTTTTAAATGGTAGGTTTCTTTATTTCTTTCCTCTGGAGTTTCACATTTATCCACAGACAGCTTCTTTCAGCTTCCCCATGATCCTTACAGCAACACATAGTCACTTAATAAAGATAAGATTTGGTTTTTAGCCAAACAAATTATTTGTTACTGGTGGAAACTCTTCCCCAAAGGAACAAAAAATGAAATGCAGTTTTCACTTATTTGCATGGCTGGTTTTGTGATTTTATTCATTCTCAAGCAGTAACTAATTGAAGGAATAAATGCTATTCTAGTAAACTTTCTCAAGTATTCCTCCTTTCTCACTGCAGGTATCTTGCAAGTTAAGACTGGGATATGTTTTATAAGTTTTATTTTAAATAATTTTGGACCCAAAACCTCTGCTTTAGGTAAGTTTTATATGTTTAAACACTATATTTACTGAGAAACCTTATAGGAAGAGTATTAAACCACATTTTTCAACAAGGAAACAAGATCACGTCCATGTAGAAGCACAACAACAGAGTCTATATTTCTGTATTCTGATTTCATTAAATATAAGTACACTAAGGTCTGGCAAAAATCCTTTTGGATTAAATTCTGATCTTGTTAGAATTTACACTTTTCCCTGTAAAACTCAGATTTCATACATCTACTGCATAGACTTTATTTATTACAGTAGATTTAAGCATATACAAAATACTTTGAAGATCAGGCCATTGAGCAAGGATATACCACAACGTGTTCAATCATTCAAGCTAGAAATTGATTCTGGTGCAATACTCTCAGCTTGTTGCTATTTTACATCAGGCAATTCAACTTGTGCAGGATCAGTATGAAATTGAAAGGGAAAAAAACTCTGTTTAAACTTCAGTGATTCTAGATCTTCTAAGAACAAGGAGTACAAACAGTTTGAAGTATTAAAAGTGTTATTATTGTGTAGCATATGATCATGACCCTAAGGAAAAAAAGCCACAAAAAAAGCATATTCATGGAAAAAAAAATTGACTCTCAGACTAAATTTTATATTTTTGAACTTGGGCTGGAGCTTGTATTGAAAGCATTACAATACCACTGTAAGTACTATACTTCCTGATAGGTAAATAATATTGCATCTTCAAATAAAAAGTAACAAAAAAACCCAACTAAACAAAAAAAAAAAAAACCACAAAACAGCAGCAACAACAACAAAGCTACTCTTTATGACAATAAAACAATTTTGCAAACCCAAAAAGATTCCAACAAGTCATGGGTAAACTTCAGCATCTGAGCAGTTGGGTACCTATAGACTCTAAGGATTTGAACTTTAACCTGTCATTAGTTTATTCCATCTTCTCCCACCATGGGAAACAGCAAGATGCCTATAAAAATTTCCATCAGCAGCACTGAAATCATTCCCTTCCCCTCCACCTCCCTCATGACATCTCTGATTTAATAGCCATGGAAAGCTCCCTAAGATCATTAAACCCCTGCAGTTAGTAGCATCCTTCATATGCCATAGAAACCAAGATTCTATGGACCAGTAAAAGAGTAACCCATTATCCTCAGCTTCTCTTCTAGTCACATCTTGCTTTTGACATTTCTAGGGTGATGGAAAATATTTTTCCTGCCCAAAATTGCCTTTTTCTACCTGTCACTGAAAGTTTTATGAAGCCATCCATTGCCATCAGCTCATGGCAGAGAAAGAGAAGTAACTCAAATAATGTGATTTGGGTCATGAAACATCTGCAAAATGGTCACATTATTCCCACTTCATGTTCAGAATTACATCAGCTTAATTTTCTAAGAAGAAATGGCAGGGAGTATTATTTGGTTGTTTTTACTACTATTACCTGTTTTGTGGAGACTATATAAACTTCAAACTGAGCAACTATGCTATAAAATAGCAAGTCCAGTTCTTTTTATAGGCAGAGCTGTGAAGGAGAACTTTGTTCAGACTAAACTAGATAAAGGATAATTCCAGCTGTATAAGAATAACATTAACAGCTAAAACTGTACAGCTTTGTCCCATCATACCTGTATGATTACTTCCCATCACACTTCTTACAAGGGGAATAATGTAGAGTTAATGTGAAATATTTTGTAAGGCCTTTAGATCTGAAAGTCCTCTACTACTAAGAGAGTTCCTTAGCCATTTCACATTTACTTTCTTTTAAGTGAGATTGAAGAAATCTAGAAATTATAGGATGGAGCTCTATAAGAATTCTCAGAAATATATATTCATATAGATGAAAAATATATAAATTTTCCATACATATATGTGTGTGCGTGTGTGCAGATGCAAAAATTCTTATTTTCATTGATCTTGAAAATGCATACATGTGGTGAGCAGTTGCTTCTAAAAGGGTTATTGACATAAAAGCATCAAATTTAGACCCTGAAACAACAGGAACCCCCAAAACTACTTTGCTCAGCATCATGGTGCTAAACATTATTTATAAGAATACACACAGAAAAAACATGAGAACTGTCAAATATAGACTATCATTCTTCCTTTTAAAAGCGGACTTAAGCTGCAAAACCTGAATGCAAGCAATTTAATAAATTCCAAAATACTAGACATGAAAAGGCAAGGATGTCTCTTCATTCATATGAATATTTGCTCAGGTGGGAAGATGAGACAGGCCTCATAAAACAGTGCTTTGTCAGTCATCCCTTTGATAACATTATTAAAGAAAGCATGTGGGTTTTCTTTAGTAAAAGACAACAGCAATAAATTATCACTCTTCTATTAATAAAATTTCAAGCAGTTGTCTTATTTCAGAAAAGAACAAAAATTTAGTACTAGATCAAAATATTTTAAAATATAATAATCAGAAATCAGGAAAAAATATGTGTTGCTGCTGCTACCTTGTACTGGAGGCTCTTTTCCGCTCTTTTACAAGACCATCACCCTTGCTTCACCTTTCAGAAAATCAAAGAGGCAGCATGCACAAACACATATGAGAATGGTTATGCAAACTAGATAAAGTTATGCAAGTACCTTTAAAATGGTAGAAAAATTTAGATAAAACATTGTTTTCGTATTCCTTTATTATGCCACATCAGGGTCCAATTCTGTCTGACCAGGTTCTTTGACATATTCTATGCAGAGAGGGTGTAACATTTAAAATCAAATTTACTTATTTGTAGATATTTGGTGTTCTATGAGATTTCTGGTTTAGCACAGATATTTTTAAAAAAGAATACACAATTCAAGTTACACAGAACAAAATATAGCAGTTCCAGCACACAGTTCAATCACAATGTCAACATGATTCCCAGTAATATGCTCATTTGACATGACTCTGGGTGTTTCCAATCTTCAGGAAGGAATAAGAGGGTTCAAGCCAGCTCATGTCTGTAATACTCCTCCAAATTATTTTGCTTGTTATCTAGTTTTGGAGAGATTTTCTTATCTCCAAACATAATAAAAAAACCCATCACAAACTGCATGGAGCTATTTTGAGTAATAGGAAACACTGATCACAAGCCTACATCTGAACGCCAGATTTCACCACAGAGTTTGTGAAGGACTGTAGAAGCCTAAGCCATATATTAAGAAAATAAATAGCTACACAGAGAAAGATAAGAGACTCAATACTAATGTTGTAAAATAGGCTGGGTTTTGCTATGGACAAATGTTGCAAATACATCCTCTTAAACTGTTGACTGAAAGATTTTTCTATGATTTCTCTTTTTGTAGACAAGCTTCAAATCCCTGTTTATTTTTCCTGCATTTAGTTTCTGTCACTATTACATGTTTTGACAGAAACACATTAAAAATTAACATTGAGCACCATAATATTAAGAAGCTCTGTGAAGGACTTGGGGTCCTGGTGGCCAACAAGCTGTTCCTGAGCCCAGTGCCCTGGGGACCAAGGAGGCCAATGTGATCCTGGGATGCATTGGGAAGGTCTTGGCCAGCAGGTGAAAGGAAGTGATCCTGCTCCTTTACTAAGCCCTGGTGAGGCACATCTGGAGTGCTGTGCTCAGTTTTGGGCTCCTCAGGACAAGAGAGACTGGGAGCTCCTGCAGTGGGTCCAGTGGAGGTTACAGAGATGATGAAGATATGGAGATTCTCTCTTATGAGGAAAGGCTGAGGGAGCTGGGTCTGTTCAGCCTTGAGAAGAGACAAGTGAGAGGGAACTTCATCAGTGTCTGTCAGTGCCTGCAGGGAGGGGTCAGAGCAGGGACCAGGCTCTGCACAGTGGTGCCCAGCAATGGAACAAGGGGCAATGAGCAGAAATGGATGCACAGGAAATACCACCTGAACATGAGGAAGAAATTTTTTCCTGTGCAGTGATCACACAGCAGAACAGATTGCCCAGAGAGGGTGTGGAGTCTCTCTCACTGGAGATATTTAACTTTCTGGACACAATCCTGTGCCATGTACTCTGTGATGACCCCATTTGAGCAGGGGATTAGGATTGGATGATCCACTGTGGTCCCTTCCAACCTGACCCATTCTGAGACCCTGTGACTCAAATTTCCTATTAGTACCTATTTGACTTTCTGATGGTCACTACATTGGCAGGTTTTATTCAGCCCATATGAAACCATCAAAATTTTCTGAAAATAGACTGGAAACACTTTGTTAAACCAAAGGAAAAATGCTCAGAGCTGAGATACTGACATGTAGACAAAACACAGTGAAATATTAAAATCAGTAAGAAAAACCAACCCAAACCCAACCAAAAACACCCTCACAAGCTGTGTAGCAATCTTGTGTAAAAGTTGCTTATAAAAATAGGTAATCCTATGAAAGCAGCTGCCAAATTGGAAATACACAATTATTAAGAAGAAAATTAACCTTTTTCATTAATTACTAGAAGCAACAGAGAATACTTAAGACCTTCAGAATTAACAGACTGAGAGAAAATTTTCATGTTATAGAAAAGTATCGATGTGTAAATGACCTAGTGAAAGAAAGAGAGTGTATCCTGAATTCTCATCTTTCATTTCCATAAAAGTCTTGACACGCAGACAGATTTGCAAGACTGGTATAGTGACATAACAACATATTTCTCATTAGAGCACTTGTTCACCACTTAGCTTTTGTAAGTCTCCCAAGATGTTTTGCACAGTGCACATAATAAGCTTTAAAGTGCTCATAATATCCATAATTTTTATTTTACATGATACAATGATGGTAGAGCATTGTTGTTATGCATATTAAAGATTCAATATCGTACTTGATGTCTTTAATGGTAAAAGAAATAGAGGGAAAGGCTACTTTACTGCAGCTTGGATAATAACTTTTTTTATTTCAAGTACTTAAATTTGTCATCCCTATTCAAACACACATACCAGTCTTTCTTCCAATGGTGTAAGCTTTAGTTTGAGTAGATCCAAACTACAACACAGATTATTTTTTACATTTGAGAACTAAAAATCTGGCAGAGTTAAACTCAAATAATACCTCAACCCTGTTTTTCCTATGCAAAATCTATCACCATTGTACTACTAAAAATCTATACATTTCTGTGATATCACTAAATCCAGAAGTATATATGCCAGTGGTGAAGGCATGTCTCTTACTGCATCAGCCTGCCAGCCATTTAACAATGGATAAATTGTTAGTTGCACTCTTCAATGTGTTACTCCTTGGGGGCACTAAATACACACTGGCTTTTTACAGTGGAAGAACATATACAAAAACATGATACAAAATTTAAAAATACCCATTACACATCACTGTCTTGATATATTAAAAGGCTGTTTCTAGGAGAGCACTTTTGACTTATTCCTTTGTTGTTCTGCAGTCTTAGTGATTCTGGCCTTTAAGCATCTTTACCTCTTCTCATACACCCACCTACTTTCTATTTTCAAAAAATATGCAAGTATCCCTTATTTGTTCTCTTTATGGTGAACAAGGCAAGTGTCAAGGCATTCTTTGTAAAGGAAATATGTAAATTCATCTTGTTCTTTTCCTCTCTTTCACATTTTTTCTGACTGTAGGGCAGCAGTTACAACCCCTAAGTGACATCAGCCTGTATGGTCAAAATCAAAGTTCAAGGTGGCAAAGGTCCTTGTACTGATCAATGGAAGTTAATCTACCTCATCTCCATAGTGTTCACGAAACATGTTATAACCAGCAAATACCTTTGTTGACATTCACTCAGCAATGCATTAAGATTATTGAACTGTTAGCTTTGAAGTTCAAACAAAAGACAGTACAAACCTGTCATGACCACATTACCTCCCCTCCACTAAGAATTCCTAAATGGGCAGCTGCAAAACTACAGGATATATCAATTAATATAGAAAATAAGGATTTTGTTGGAACCATTTCACCAAAGGCAAGATGATGATGATGTTGCACTCCTCAGCTTCTGGTAAAAATCCCACCCCCTCCCTGCAGCTTCAAGGGCCATTTGTCTCCCTTTCTTCCAGTGACATTATCTCACATGGTTGGTTGTGAAGACAATTTAGCCCCTTCAGTTTATTCAGAAGTACATCAGGCCAAGACAACCTTTCCTCTACATACAGGTATTGTTCATTGTATGTAAGGAGTCCACCATTTTAGGTCAGAGAGTTGGTGTTTGTGGTAATAGTAATCATTCTGCTCCTTTGGCTCACAGCTGTCTTGATGCCATCATGCTCTCAGGCTCTCAGACAGGCCTGTGCTGGACAGCAGGAAATGCTGCTGGTTCCAGTGCCCCCAGAAGCACATCAGAGAGCAGAGCCCCCTGTCCTTACATGCACAGAGGACTCTCCTTTTAAAGAGCCATTCCTTGCAAGTTTTCATGCTGTGTTGTGACTGACTGACACCAATTTCTTGACACTGCCATATCCACATGTTCTCACAGGCAGTCCTGTGATTTAGTACCCCTTCCTTTGGACCAAGAAATATTCAATAAAGAAAATAGAATCATACAGTGAATCACAGAATTATTTGGGTGAAAGGGACATCTCATTCCATTCCCCTGCCTTAGGCAGGTACACCTTCAACTGGACCAGGTTCCTCTGAGCCCTGTCCAGCCTGACCTTGAACACTTCCAGGGATGATGTCAGAGACTGAAATGTTATGGTTAATGTCTTAAACATTGTTATGAATGAGTTTTGCTCATTATGGCAAACCTGCATAAAGAAGCTGTGACTACAGAAGCCCACCTTAAGATGCCTCACTGGAACTTTGGACTGTGAGTTAAGCTGCCTAAGGGAACCTGAGATACATGAAGGTGACACTTAGGTCAAATGTCCAATTATCTCAGCTCTAGGGAGAAGTAAATGAGGCTAAGGGAGAAGAATGCATCCACTAGGAAGCCAAACTCACCCAAAACCCCATTTCCAGGATGTCCTGAAAATCATCCTTGTCTGTGTTTGTGGTGGGGGGAGGCTACAGCCCACAGGCTCATCTGCTGAGGGCAGGTGTGCAGGTTTGCACAGTTTCCCCCACAACCAAGGCAGGTGGAGGAGAGTTTTGGGAATATGTTGTAACCTCTGGTCAAAGACTGTGAACACCCATCCTCCCTTATACAGACTGGCTCAGCTCAAAACTGGCTCAGCTTCCCCCTGACCGTGGGAAGGCCACATCCACAGGACTTTCATATGAGAAGCAGCTGAGGGGGTGTCATAATTCAGCAAAGACTCCTGAAGCTCCCTCCAGACTTCTTCCTGAGGCTGTGCATAAGAGCACTGCATGTGTTGCAAGTAATGCAACAAATCCAGAGTCTGTTGCAAGAGACAGTGTCAAACTTGCTCACCCTCCGGGGGACGCACCTGACCCAAATGTATATAAATCCATGGGACTCTATATTTTCTGGGGGACCCTCACTACCAAGAAGACCTGATGGAGAGGATCAACAGGACACCATTGGGATCCATGGAGTGGTGATATTTTCTCTTTTCCCACCTATTTATTTTTCTATTTATTTTTCTCTCTTTCTTTCTCTCTCTTTCTCACTCTCTCTCATTTACTGTTAAATAAAATCCATGCTATTGACTTTGGCCTATGATCTTACTTGTACCAAGCTCAGGCAGAGACATTGCTCTAAAAATTTTAATAAATTTTTATGCTTATATGGTTTTTTTATAATATGTTTGTATTTTGGGGTTTTTTCTCTTACTCGAGGGAGGATTGAAGTACTGAAAGGGTTGTAATACATTACAACATTTCATGTTGCAATGCAGCATGAAATGAACTACACTCACAGGCTGAGATGTTCAGGGCAAAAAAGAGTGCATTTATTTCCTGACCTCAACATTTATAGAATTCCAAAGGTGACCATGGATTGGAGGATGAAATTGCCACCTCTCCAACCACACTGGTCAAACCAACAGTACATCAATTCTCTCCTCCTCCAGAAAGGAATGCCAATCAATCATTATTTACATGAAAAATACATTACAAAAATATAAGCATCAGAAGGCTTAGAAGAACTTTAGAAGAACAATTAATATGTTTTTTGGGTTTCTTAAATGACTGGCCAGTTACTTGTGGTGGGAATTGTGGTTGAGGTCGTGTTAGGATTGGTTTTATGGTTGGTTTTGGGGTTTTTTTTGTGTTTAATTTTAGCTGTAGGGTCACTCTGAATGGGTTTTAGGGTATTTTTCTCATTTTAGTTGGAAGGAGGGTAGTTGATTGGTAAGATCTTAAAAGTTGTGGTTGGTTCTGTTCTGGTTAGGGTTCTGTAGCTCTTCCTTCTTTCTTGATTGGTGACTGTTGTGGTTTGGCTTAGTTAGAATGGGTTTTGGTGTCCCTCAGACCCCCAGGAGAGGGGCTCTCCCTAGGGGGAGAAAGGGGGCCCAGCCCCCCCACAGCATGGCCAAGCCAGGGGGCCCAGGGTGTGTTACTTTTTTGTTGGTTGGGAAAGAAAGAGGAAGTTCTTGGGGTTTCTTTTGTCTTTACCATGTGTTTTTCACAGAGGCATGTCTAGTTTCTTAGTGGTTTAATAGATCATTAGTTATATTAAAAGTTTCTGGTTTACTTCTCTAAATTTTTTCGTGTTAAACTATGACACCTGATCACAAGGGATAGGGCAATCACAGCTTCTCTGGGCAACCCATTCCAGTGCCTCAGCACCCTCACAGGTGCTGAGGTGCTGAGGAATTTCTTCCATATAGCTAACCTTCATTTCTTGATAAAGGATCTGTCTCTGGCTTCCCTGTAGGCCCACTTCAGATATTGGAAGGTTGCTGTGAGGTCTCCATGCAGCCTTCTCTTCTCCAGGCTGAAGAGCTCCAACTTTCTCTGCCTGGCCCCAATTTTTTGTCCTTTATATACACAGAGACATACACAGATTTGTATGAAGGACTATACAAAGATGTATGAATTCATGTTTTTCTCTTTTATACATAGATACATTATTTTATCTATTAACATAACATCCGTATAATATATATTTTTTACACTTTAGAGGATGATTAATGTGTATAATTTGTATAATACATAAATCCTTTAAGCAGCACTACCCTGCTCCTGCACCTTGTGGATAGTCACGACTTTTGAAGGCAAATCTAATTTACCTAATGTTTCACCCCTCAAGAAAGTTTCATAGCTGTACTAATTAATGACCTTGTTTTTAAGAGTTTGGTAGCTCCATTCCCTGTGAATGGCCACAGCCTTCCCAGCACAGTCAGCACTTCTCTCACCACCCTCACAAGTCTTTGTCATAACCCAGCTGTCAGCCCTTTCACCACTGGGCTCCTGCTACTTCTCTGCACCAGATAATCATCGTGGTCTTTTTGAGAGCAATACCCCATTGCTTTTACTGATGTTGTTCTTTATGCTTGAGGCACATGCAGCCTTTGCTCCAAAACCTGGGTCTTGCAGCTTTTGTAGCAATCAGGACAGTCTAACAGGACAGTCTTGATTTCACACTCTGCAGCTTGCTTTCAGCATTGACCTAAGGACAAGGAAACATAGAGCATCAGCCTGTGCCAACAGGCTTAAAGGTAGCTCTAAGATTCCCCCAAAAACATGAGAAAGTGAATCTTCCAGCCCTGAAATTATTCTTTCCTATTTAAAAAGAAAGAATAATTTTCATTCTGCTGAGAAGCTATAAAGGGCTCTGTACAGAGTTTTCTACGGGTCAGTTCCCACCACCAGCTGTAGGTAAACATCTTTCATCATATATTTAGACTATTAGCTTTCATGAGAGTGCAGATACACTAATCAAAACCCAAACCTGAGCAGCACTCAACTTCTCTAAAGGACTATAGAAAAACAATAGACTGCCTGAATATTCACAATAGTCTTCCTGAATATTTCCAATAAGTATTAAAAAATCTTGAGGTCTTCAAACAGCATTGAAATAAAAACTTCCAAATAGTAAAATGATCTACGCATTTCTAACTTTCCAGATGCTTCAGTATCACATGTCAAAGCCTTATGCAAAATAGGCCTAAAGAAATGAAAGGTAAAACTAAAGTTATTGTGCAGCTGGAAAAGCAGAGATAACCTTTCCCTAGCAGAAATGATGAAACTACAGGACACATGAAGAGGCTTTTGAATTTATACATCACTTGTACTCTGAAAAAAAAAAAGTGAAAGAAAAAATAGACCGAGGGCCCATAATACTGTAGAATTAGAGAATGTAATCAGGTTGTCAGTTCTTTCCTCAAAAAACTGTTCAGCTCCAATGTATCTGCAATCAGATGTAAACTCTGGAATGTAACAAGAGCTCTTTCAAAGCCAGCAGACATTATATGATTGTTCTGAATCTTGCAAGAACTCCCTCCTCCCATTGTAGACCGAAAATCATAACTTGAGGAATGACACAACATATTTTAAAAAATTTGATTTAGTCAACTGTGGTCTCAAAAAGCAAGAGACAAGTATTTCCTCTGTCTTTTTTCATGACTGTTGTTTGAGTGGGTTTCTTTCAATACTTCTGCAGTTTCACAAGAAATGGGAAATTCTTCCCAAATATTTTTTTGACAAATAAGTACACAGCATGCTTTCTTCAAAAGCTACTTATTTCGAGGGTGCTACAGCTATCACATTTTTCAGGGCTTTTCAAAGCATCCAATGCCAACAGAGATAGCAATATCTAAGTCCTTGCGGATACTGTCCTGATGTTCCAGGTCACAATGGCAATCAAGTCGATATAAAATTGCTGAACTTAACCTTTTGACTTCTTTGCACAGTATCTTTTGAACTCTGCAATTTTGGGGTTCTTTTAGGTGTTTTTGAGTTTTCTTCCTCTCCCATCACTAACATGAACTTTTCATATTGCTTTTACAATGCTGTTCTCTATGACTGCAGCAATTTTACAGAGTGACATTCATAATGAAAGCATTAGCTTCAAAAAAAAGTCAGTTTCTAATCACACAGTTTAGTCTATGTATTCTCTTTTGTCTATCAGAATACTTCTAATAATTGTGGAACAGTAACATCATCTCTTTAATTCAAGATCTATTGGAAAAGCAGAAAAGAGACTTGAGTCCAAGCTTTGAGAGTGAGAAGGGAAGCAGAAGGAGGAGGAGGTGAATTACATTCTTACAGAGACAGGTCATACCTGGGAATTAATTTCCTATACCAAGAAGTTTTGAAACATAACTTGCCTGCAGGATTCATCAGAACAAAAGCACATTTTTTGTAACTGAGTGCTATAAAATTATTTTTCAATCAGTTATTTCAATTCCTTCTCAAATACCTTGCATCAAAAAGTAAAACAATTTAACAAAAACCACTTCCACTTTAGTCTTATTCAAGCCCAAAATATGAAATGCTTATCTCCACAGAGAAATGAAGTTATTACCATCCCCAAAGCCATATTTTTGTGAGAATTCAAATACAAGTCAGGTAATATTTGAAAACACAAAGGGGTTTTTCTAATATTTTTTTTTACGATATGTCTTCAAATTTCACATGGGGATTTTGTGAAAAGGTTTTTTATTGACATAATAACACAGTGGTATTTTTCTAATGAAAATATGTAGTTTTAGTCTTCAATTAAACACTACAATGTTTAATATTAACAGTATTTTTAATATCATCCTTGCTTATTTTTTTTACTGCCATCAGGATTCTAGAATGCCAGCATTTGTCTACACATAAATTGTAATAATTATTGGGCATCAGAGGTTGCAACTCTTGGCCAAAAGCCTCAGTATTTGATGAGGTTAAAGGGGATGCCCGTGTCATAATTACATAATCTATTTTTGTACTCAATTTTTTCTTCCCTCTAGGAAGAAAATACTCTATATTGTACTCAATTGTTTCTTCCCTGCTAGGAAACTTCAGAGAAATCACCACCCAAACTATGGTGGGCTGACATTGGCCAGCTGGCTCCTACCAGGCACCCTCTCACTCCTGCTCCTCAAACAGAGGGAGAAAATAAGATGAAAAAGCCTGTAGGCTGAGATAGACAGGGCAATCCCTTAACAATTAGCCATTACAAGAAAAACAGATTTGACCTAGGGAAAGTTAATTTGTTGCAAATTAAAAAAGTCAGCTCATAAGGAACAACATTCTTCACCTTTCTTTTTTCCAGGCTCAATTTCACTTGTTCATTCCTGACTTCTTTACCTCCTCTTCTCCAATCTCTGAGGGGTCATGAGAAATGGGGTCAGTCCATGACAGTGGCTACAACAGATTATGTGGTGATTGTATTTCACGGGGAGGAACAATTCCTGTGCGCAGGGATTATCTTTGGGGATTTAAAATTTAATTTTTAAAATTAATAATTAATATAGTTGGGCAGTGTTTTTCATTAAGTAGCTTAATTTTTTAAAATTTGCAGCTGTTGTTGGAACAGACGGTGTAATGCATTGTGTCAAAATGGTAAATTATGACTAAACTGAGAGAAAGAAAACATTTAAAATTAACACTTTCTCCTCACCCCCTTCCCCCATCTCTCCAAAATGAGCAGCTATGTTAATATTTATTTTCTTTAAAGAAATTTGGTACCTCCTCTGTAACTTTTCTAAAAAGGAAGGCAGAGGAAGTGGCATAGTGTTTTCCCACTCCCAGGCCTGTGAGCTTTAAGGAGTTTCCTGAGATGCAGGAGGATCCATTCCAGTCTTTTCTCAATCCATTGCAGGCATCTGAATCTGTGTCTTTCATGCATAAAGAAAATATATCTAATGATCCCTTTTTATCTTTAATAATTTCACAACTTATGATCCTAATAATTTAATTATCTTTAGTAATTTCACAACTTCTTATGATCCTAATGAAGTACCTTTAAAATCAAAAAGTCTAGAAAAAACTCAAGTATTTAACTCCCACTTTCTTCTCCAACCTCAAGGATTCCTGTTTTGGGAAAACACAAAATGAATCCTTATTCTCACATGACTTCATGTTCTTTGTTCTGTTAGAGTTTTGGAGTTTTCATTTATGGTCAAAATCTCTTGGGTACCTGATTCTCCCAACAAAAATTTGCAGTTTTAAATTAGATTCTGAGGATACACCAAACAAATAAAAACTTCAAGTTTTTTTCGGGAAACGTGCACCTTACCACAATTAAATATCAATTTCAATCCACAAACACCTCCTCCAAAAAATACAGGTCAAATCTTTATGAACAGGATCGCTTTGCACCCAAATATTGAAATCTACTTCTTTCAAGTAGGTTTTAATTGTTTTTACTGAAAAATGGACTTTTAACTTCTTTTTTTATTCCCCACAAAACATAGCACAACCTTTACTTCTCATACACTTCTTGCTGGATATTGGAGTCACTTCTACTGCCTGCAAGAGATTTTTTCAAACATATCTTAGTCTTTGTTACTTTGGGGTGGTTGGGTTGGATTTGAATATTCAAAAACCCTAGTAACTTAGTTAATTTGAAGATATCCACCAGTGGTCAGCTTCTTCCCCAGCACCTGTTTTTCCTCATCATTCACTACTTTCACACCACCATTGCTGGTGAGTTACAGACCTGGTTGCAGGGAGTTGATCATTTGCATATCATCCCCTGAAGGGCAGCAACAAAAACATGAGTCAGTTACCACCTTGTCTCAAGCTGTCAGCCTCAAAGCCTAAGTGAAAATACTGAAACTGGCATATATAAGAAGTAAAATCCTTGCAATAATTGCTAGCAACTCAAGCTACCTCACATTCAAAATACTAGGCAAAAGTATTTATATACAAAAGGGTTTTTTCAGGAAACATGCACCTTACCACAATTAAATATCAGTTTCAATCCACAAACACCTCCTCCAAAAAAATACAGGTCAAATCCTTATGAATGGGATCACATGTAGTCTGTACCAAGCAGATTGTTTGACATTGGAAGCTTCTTTATTTAGCATGAATAAAGAAGCTTTAAAGAATTGCATTAGAAGTCAGAATGGGTCTACTAGACTGCCACACTTTGTTTTGATCCTGCATCTTTTCCACTTGCATATTCAGGACAGCCTTCATGGTCATAAGTATTTTCTCAGTATAAAAATTTTGTTTCAATACAACTTCTAGAGATGTAGGAAATGTCTAGAATCTGAAATTATTATTAGTGCTTAGTATTTTCTGCCACAATAACATAAGATAGTCACAAGGTTTGAGGCTGTGAACTTCCAGGTTACTGTTTTCTCTCCTGGGACTGAAATTTCTTCAGTGGTCATTACAACAATCAAGATATTACAATTGTATTCCATAAATCCAGTGTAATTGCACTATAATATGAGCAATATGAGATCTAAACAAAAGTAACATTCTCATCCAAGTTATTCTTTAGGTTTCTATGTCTCCCCAACACAAACTATACATTTTGTTATCTATACTAAACCATGAATGATAGGTAAAAAATAGACTAAAGTTTGTTATTCATCAACAGTCTCTACTTGTCAATCACTGTGCCATAATGCAAAGTTCATCTGTAAGAAATACTGAGTCAGACAATGGAACTTTGCTTAAGAGGTGTAGAAGCATCTCACCACAACTGTACTGACTCACACTGTCCAAATAAAATCAAACACACTCATAAACTCTAAACCCCAAAGCCATCCAAAACCCTAAACCCCAAAGCCAGCCCCTCCAATTCTCCCCTCCTCAACACTCCCCAACTACCCAAACCCTTGAAATAACCGCCAGATATTAAGATATTGGTAACCACTAGATACTAACTATTTCCTGAATTTGTCTTGACAACTGAGCAAACTAAATGAATTTTTGCTGATACTTTGTCATTATCAAATAAGTCTTGATTTCACGCCCAGAGGCTGGGATTTATTTTCTAAAAAGAAACTTTGACACTAAAATCTTTCACACATAAGCCCCAAAAGACATTTAATTAATGATTCTGATAACTGATGAGGCAAACTATGAGCTCTGAAGCTAACTATCTTCTTCAGAATTTATGTAGGTGATTAGGAAAAAACCCTATGGGCAGAGGTGTTGCCAGTATGACTGGTGATAGGCTATTTATCATAAGCCTGAACACTGCAGACTGTAACACATGGGAGTTTAAAAAACATATTGTGCAGGGATAAAGCTAATACAGTTTAAGCATGAATTCAAGGAAGGAAAAACTTTCCAAAATGCAAAGAAATAACCAGCACCACTCGTGTTGGACAAGAACATGAGAAAGAATTTAATGTACTAAAAATGAGATTCTTTATGTGACTTTGCTATAAAACTTATGTATTATATGTTATTGAATTGTTATGATGTGAAAGATAACACAAATTATATTAAACCAAAAAGGGGTAAAATATTAGAAGGGAAGACAAGAATTCAACTTTCAGATGTATAGACAGAATTTCCAGTACAGAGCTGTTTATTTCTTTGAGCAATAAAAGCAGAAGATTTTTGAGAGTACTTAAAATAAGTTAACCAAAAATTAATGGTTTTTCAGGTAAAATTAATTCAGATCTGTAAGCATATTCTGAAATAGCAGAGAATCATCCTATAAAAACACTATATGCAAGCTCCTTGATGGTTGAAAATGATGGAAGATTTTATAAAGCAAATCAGATCAAGTAACTAGATGCACATACCCAATATACCTTTGTATGTATCTTTTAAAGGAGGATATTTTTCCCCATCTGAAGTTTATAATGATCACACAAGTGAACATGCATATATAAAAAGAAAAAATTCTAACTCAACAGACTTTGCTCGCCATGTTCTCACTGGTAAAAGTAGAGGCATTCCCTGGAGGCATGCAAGGCACAAATTACTGTTAGTTCTGCAAAGCATTCAAGGAAAAAAAAAATCTTTGTTTTAATAAGGGTTTGGGCCCTCACTCCAAGCAAGACATTGAGGGGCTGGAGTGTGTCCAGAGAAGGGCAACAGAGCTGGGGAAGGGTCTGAAGTACAAGTCTGATGAGAAGCAGCTGAGTGTAAGGCCCCAGCCCACTCAGCAGGTTTTTTAGAGTATTTATTGTGGGTGGTGCATTGGAGAAACAACGAAATTCCCAGTAGGTTAAATAACAAACAACTTTTACTTGCAAACTTTAGAACACCCAGATATAATAAGGCACTTTGCAAACTTCCACTTGTCAAACTTTAATAGATGCAAACAAAACAACGCACTTTTTGGTCTGGATTACAGGTTTTTCTAGAAGAAGAAGGGGAAGACTCCCTCCTATACTGAGGGAGCTGGGAGTCTTCAGCCTGGAGAAAAGGACACTCAGGGAGGACCCTAATACTCTCCACAGTTCCCTGAACAGAGGATGTAGCCAGGTGAGAGTTGGTCTCTTCTCCCATCTAGCAAGTGAGAAAAAGAGGAAATGGTGTCAAGTTGTGTCAGTGGAGATTTAGATTTGATATTAGGAAAAAAATTTCATCACTGAAAGGATTGTCAAGCTCTGGGACAGATATCTTAGGGCAGTGGTGGAGTCAGCATCCCTGGAGGAATTTAAAAGATGTGTAGATATGGCACTTGGGGACATGGCCTTGGCAACGCTGGCTTAGTGGTTGGACTGGATCTTAGGGATACCTTTCAATCTGAATGATTGCACAGTTCTGATAAGAAATCAAAAAGCAGTTCTTTGACACAGCGCTGTACTCAAGCTATAAAATTTAATTTGTCAATAAATACCCAGTAGTTTTTTGCACATTGTGGTGGACAAAATTGACACAAAATCTGGTCATCAAAAACATGCAGATTTTACAGCTATCAGCAGTGATTCCCTCCACAAATACCTTCAGCATAAACAATCAGATTTCAAGTGAAAGCTAAGGAATATTTGGAGTTTTATAGAAATCAGCCTTTTATTATTATTAAACAAATTTATAACTTACTAAGACTACAAGAATATTGCAAGTCTTCCATGATTTCATATATGTGTGTTGCAAAACTGCTTTCCATACTCTCTATGAGAATAAAAAATTTTAGCTGGAGCATACTTTAGCAAGGATAATTTAAGGAGACATTTCTGAAGGGATAGGCTGAGTTACAACCAGTTCCAGTTGAAACCAAGGTAATGTGAAAGAGTAACCATTATCTTATGAAGAAATATCTTAATAGCTCAGCTAGAGTTTTCTTTAGCCTTTATAGTGTTCATAATGTATGAAGCGGCCTTACTGTAGCAGATAATGAAGATTCAGAGTTTGAAAAACAATTTGGGAATTAATTATATTGCTTTAACTTCCACACACATCTTTCAAAGATGTAAACATATCTAGTTAAATCAATTGTTCATTCTTCAATGCTGCACTGAGAGAATATTCATACATCAAATATTGGCACAAATAACAACCACACTGTTTACTGCTGGAGGCACCTTGCTACATGATAGGTCAATAATACTGATATGTATACCCATGTGTTTCTCTCTCCAGAATCAATTGGCATTTCACAAGCATGCTGAAAGAAGGGTTTATAGTCACAAATTTAAATACATTTCCACCAGCAAAACCCACATGAATAAAGATATTGATTGCAATTAGACTGATAAAAACATGCACAGTGCATTTGTTTTTCTCAGTGGAAAAAGAGGTATTGATTCACTGTAAAGATGGGTGGCTTGAAATTTTTAAAATGTAGTGGAGCTTCCAAAGAAAAATAAAAAACTAAATTAATGTGCATATTTATTATCTACTACAATGAACTATTAAACACTGCTTTTACTGTGACTGAATGCTTCATGTGAGGTGTCTGTTCTGGCTTCTAATATTAAGAAAGGGGAAAATTATCATAGCATAAAATAAAATAATAGTTTAGCATTTCACCTTAGCTAGTTAAGGTTACACATCTTCTCCCTGATCCCTATTCTTTCATTGTACAGGTATTTTGACACAAATACAGGATCTAATTAATCTCTTCAGTATCACAGAACACAGGATCTCTTTTGATCTTTCAGACTGAAAGAACCTTGCTGTATGAAGATCTGAATAATAAAAATTTTAAACATACCCACTCTATGATTTTTAAAGAGGTTCCAAATGAAGGAAGTGTTCTAATAACATGTTTTTATAAAAGGAGACTTAATTTATACATATTTTATCTCTCCATTGGCTAATGCCCATGAAAATAGAAAAAAACTCATTGTTAGGATATTTGGATTACATGGCAAACAAAGATGAGGTCTAAGACACAGTGATGTATGCAAAAATTATCCTTGTTGCTATTTAAGGAGATTGAAAATTGTATTTGAATTGGTGAAATTTTATTCTTGTTCTGGTTATTCAAGAATACTTCTCTGGTATTTTAATGGCAATTCATACTCAATAAACAAATTCAAAAAAACTAATACAGTCAGGCTTATGCAATTGATGCAATGACTTTTAATTAATTATTAAAAACACTGTGTTATGAAGCACATCCTAAAAGCCTTTACAAATCTTTTCCCAGAGGGATTTTTTTTAATCTGTATTGATATAAAAATAAGCTCCTTGCATTGTAAAACTTTTCTTTGTTACTTATCACAGAATTGTACATTTGGAACAGATAGAAAATCGACAGTAACAAACGATTAGGTTCTCTAGAGATATGTGGTATGGTGTCTCTACTATCATCCTAAAGAACAGAGCAACAAATCCAGTCTTCTCTTCTGTGTTTCTGCACTGGTATCAGCTTTCTTCCAGGCTTCACTCAACACAGCAATTGGCTGAGAAATAGAGATTTAGTTTTATTGCTGCTGCTCTGAAATAGATATTTCAAGAGTGGGCTTACCCTAGACTTCTAAATTGCAATGTTTAGAGCCTTAGCAGTCATTTGGAGGCTCAGCTGTTTTGTTTAGCAGCTACCAAAGCCAAAGTGCTGTCTGTTTGCCCTTCTGTCACCAAGCAGCAAGCTAGGAAAAGAACAGCTGATGAAGAAGTCGACATATTGATGAAAATATCAGCAAACGAAGAGAGAAAACAACTTATGACCCATGCTTGGAAGAATTCTACTATAAGGAAATATGCACTGTGTCGAAGGCCTACTAAACTTTTTCTGCTACAGTTAGGGACCACTTGCTAAATACATAAACCAATGATGAAAGAGTTTTCACAATCTAAAAGAGAAGACATGTCCTGAAACAACAGCAATTCAAGTAAAAGAAGCTCTTCTTCTTTGTTTAGACAACGGCAGTATTTTATTTTCATGCATAATTAGTTGCATTTTAATTGAAATAGAAAAGTTAGCACACACTAAGTATTTCACAGAAAATCCCAAACTGTGAAAGTTCACGATGTTTATTGCTACTATTTGCAATAGTTTGGTTTTAGTCAGTTTCTAAAGTATGAAAAGAAAAATTCTGTTCTCAAGTTATTATAAGATGTGCTCTAACATTATACATTTTCTTTTCAACAATGCATGTAAAATTAGATTATATACATTACCTTCTGAGCTTTTCTAGTTGTAACATTGATTTAAATCTTTTGCAATATCTCCATGAAAAGGGCACCATATGGAAATAGACTGGTTGGAACTTTTTTTAGCCCAAGGATGGGATAAAATTTCTTTTAAGTGTTGAACTCATATTTCACTCCAATTTTTATTTCCCTTGCTTATATTACGAGGATTTCTAAGGTTTGGGGTGAGCAGGGGATTGTTTGGTTTGGTTGGTTTTTTTAGTTTGGAAATTCACTCAAGATTCCCTTGGGATAATGAACTGAAGATTTAGCCAAACATAACATTTACTTGCTGGATTAATATTTGAACCTTTACTAATACAGAAACAAGAACATTTGAATTTTAATCTGTGAAGAAAAGGCTTTATACATGCAAGAGAGTTAAGCTGAAATTTTCTTGCCGCAGAGAAGGAAGAAACTTCCAGAGGAATGTTTTTTTAATTATATACTTTCAAAAATAAAGGGTAATATCCTTTGTCCATAAAGCAACAATGAAGTTCAGATATAATATAGTGTAATATATTTTAGTTTTTATGAGGCTATAGCAACCCTGTACAGCCTTAAATGAAATTGCTGAATATTTTCAGTATTTTGGATAAGATAGATCTTGTTCACCTAAAATAACATTAAAACATACAGAATTTGAGAATAGACAGTCCCTTGTCTCTTGCTTATATGAAAACCTAATTAGCGTGCAACTTTCCTTGACAATCTCGCAGAAAAAGTCAAATTATATTTTGAGCTATTTTGAATCTTTGTTCAATTCATCTCTTGGAAGACTGTCTTACAAGAGTTATTTTCTAATTGCATATTTACATAATTTAACATCAAGATTTTAGGTGTTACTTGGACAAAGACATCTTTTCCTTCTGTGTAGGAAGCAGCAACAGACATAAACAAGTTTATGTTGTGGAATGGAAGACAGTCTACAATGCAAAGATGCTGAGTATTACCATGGCTCCCCTGGTCCATTAAACATGATATAATTTAAGTCTGCTTGAGTTTGCTTGGCTTTTAAGAAGGTTTAATCACTCAAACCTAATTCATTCTCAAAGATGAAATGATTGGCTCTTGTTTATGAGTTGGAAGAGAAGGTTTATATCCTAGGTTCCCAGAAATTAGTACATCAGGTATGACAGGAAAGGAATTACAAGAGTTCTAATTAAAGACTTCTTTTTATTTAAAATCTAACAAGCACAAAATTCTTTGCTTATCTTACCACTTACCTATTCCATGTCTAGGCTTTGAGATCATATTTCAAAGGTTCAAAAAATAATATGAAACAAATAATTGATGTCTTTCTAACAACATATCTCTACACCATCATTTTAACAGAAGACATCATATATTACTTACAATTTTCTATCATACTTTATCATATAATGTAATTTCTGTCAAATTAAATATAAAGAATACAGAGTAGGTGAACAAAATGCTTGACACTTTCAGCAGCTACTGTATTTTCTCTCAGAACACAATCACTCCTCCAAAGTTTCCAGAAATTTTTTATATTCCTAAATAATAAAAAGACTTAATGGGACTTACGGTACTTTCAGTAATTTATTGATATTTACAGAGCAGTGTGCAATTATACTCTTCAAGCACCATTTGCTTTAAAATTCTATAAATGCAGAACTTACAGTTTCAATGTGATGAAATTTATATGCCATTGTGTTTTGATAGAAAGGAAAATATTTTTCTGCTTATCTCATGCACAGTTTTGATATCAGTTCATGGTCTGCATAAAATAAAAAATTCAGTCACACTGAAAAAGCTGTAAAGGATGAAATGTACTTAATGAATTGTAAAGAGTGACAAGGTGAGCCATGGAAAAGATTAGTTATGTAGAAATCACAGGCTCTGCCTAGAAGCTAAGACATTAACCCAGTGGATTTACAGGTGTCTATAATGATACCACTGAGGTAATCTTTCCCACAGGGTCCACACCTGGGTTTGTAGGTACATATAATAAATACCAGACTGAAACTGTCAGTATGCCATTTGATAGTTCCATTAGTATTCCAAAAACTAAAACTGGCAAGGCGTGGGAAAAGAAACATCACTGCCCTGCATGTGCTCTGAGAGGGAATCCCCACAACACTGCCAATATTTTCAAAGGATGTGGTGCCATACCAAAAGTGAGGGACTTCACAAGATTTATTTTCCCAGAAACCTCTGTGGTTGAAGATGTTTGAACAGGTCGGGTCATCTTAATAGGCATTTAAAAAGCAAAGCATCCTTTTCAAGACAGGAAGATCCTGTCTCAGCCAGTCTTTTATTGCATAATTTATTCCACATTGAACTACTTAGTGCTGTACTTATGGGCTTTTGTTGAGGATAAAAGTAAATACTCATCTAAAAAGCATATACATCAACTACACTCAATGTAAGTGGAAAGTGATGAAAAAGTTTTTTATTTGAGTTACAGCTTGAACATTAAAGAGAAAAATAATTATGACTGAGAAGCCATGTTCACTTATTTCCATAATTACAGAAGACTCAAATAAAAAGTGAGGAGAAAAGATTCATTTTTATCTAGTTTATAATGCACAAACTTTTTTCTCTAAGTCTAGATGTTAAAGATATGAGTATGAATAACAGGAAAAAAAGAGGGATGTAGCATATTTCAGATAGCAAATCGTTACATGGCTGATGTAGTACTTAGTATTAGAGCAACAAGTACTTGATTTTTTTCCTGCAGAAAATTAAGAAATGAGGAGTAATTGCATTCATTTACTATGAAAGTGAACAATTTATGGCATTCTGTCACTCAAATGTAAGATGCTGAGAAATTGTCATAGTCTGCTTTTTGATGTGGTAGCATATGCCCCTGTTTTCTTTCATTAGCAGGAGAAAACTTCCCATCAAACACATTTTCTCCACTAATAAAATATTAATTTTCAGAATCTGTCACATGCAGGATAAAATCCCCAATACAGTGGTGAGCATCATATCATCATCACAATCGCACTTAACTTAATCTTCAAGCTGAAATCAACCTTGAATTACCTGATCACCTAACGAGGTCTGCTTTTCTCTCTCATTGCTGGTAGTCACAGGCAGAGGGTTGCAGGTGTGGACACTCAGACATGCAGCAGGAACCTGACCTGTAAGTCAGTTTTATTTTCAGGGATCATTTTGCCTACACAGGGATAATCTGGTCTGGTTGTGCCTTTGACTTAAACACAGTTGTGAGGAACAATCCCAGACAATAGAAGAATAACCTTAAGACCCTGAGCTGCTTGATGTTTCTTTTGATTTTGGTGAGATGATCTAAAAGAAGTCCTAAAGCTGAAGGAAAAGCATGAGAAGAGTCTGTCACAGAAGTGCACTTGCCTGATGTGGAAAAAGAAGCAGAGTTATCCCCTCACTCAAAGCAGGTTCTCAAAGGAAAACACCACCACTCATGGGAAGTTATGCTCACACTGCAGGTTCACTGCAGAAACCAAATGATACATTCTTATATAAAGTAAACCCCAAAGGCTTGACATATTTTACTTTTGAAGTTATTTACACATTCAGGTCTTCATTGCATCATTAAAATTCTAAAAGACCCAAAGATTTTTCATTTAAATATATTTAGGTGTTTAAATTTTATATTTTCGATTTGTTTTTAAAGGAATTAAAGATACGAGCTCTGAGTATAGCAAGAAATAATCATATTCTCATATGTTTGGTAAGACTGAAAGATGATTTGATGCTTTCACCACACAAATGTTTTTACTTACCTGATAAGCAGGTTGAAACGTTTCTTTCTGTCTTTGCCATAAAGACATTGTAGTTTCAAGTTGAATGCACATATGAAATGCATAAACTGATAAACTGATTCTGACAGGATATGTAAGAATTCTATGGATTAGTCCTTCAAGAGAAACACACAAAGTAAGAAAGGAATACAGAGCAGTAAAATTAGCAAATGTTAATTAGGAGAAATTTTAGCTTCCTTCCATGAGCATACAGAAATTGGTTTCCTTAAAGCTGCAGTACAAAAAAGTGCTCAGTGTTGAATTTTCTTCACCCAGCTGATCATTTCCATTCTAGGATCAAGGAAGGTGGAGAGAGGTTGAAGACAAGGGTTTTTGAAGTATGAACAGCACAACTGGATGCTACACACAGAAGACAAACCCCCCCCAAATTTTCCATAATTTCTGTCCTGTTTTTCATACATGTGCAACAGAAAAAAATGCAAAAGAGTCCAATACAGTTTCTTTCAACCCAGAAAGAAACCTTATTGGTCCAGTTGCCCAGGAACATGTCCTGGCAGCTTTTGAATATGTCCAAGGTAGCAGATTTTCTAATATTTTTCCCTGGGAATGTAAGCCCAGTTATCTTCAAATGCATGTTATCATTTTTTTCAGTGGGTGTAAACCCTTCCATCCATAGGTGCTGATGATTTTGGTGGTGTTTATATTTTTATTCTCATTAAATTAATTTCTATATAAGTTATCTCATGTAACAAGACTAAGCTAGAATATCTAAGCAGTGAACATACAATGAACAGCCACAAAACTGTCATGGTTTTTTTGCTCAGGTTTTTTTTTTGTTTGTTTGGGGGTTTTTTTGTTTTGTTTTGTTTTGTTTTGTTTTTTTTGTGCTCAAGAATCCATTTCTAACTGCACCAAGAATTGCTGTGCTGTATTTCCAAAACAAGAAGTCAGAAGAAATTCTGGATAATAAAAATCTGAAAGCTGAATTATATGTAACTTCTCAACAATTATTGTGAAAGGTCAGAAAGGTCAGAATTGAATTGGCTTGCCTATCCTAAAGTTGTTCACTAGACAAGCTGAAATGAAGAAGCTTTGCATCATTCTTCATCTGGTTTGCAAACTAGCCAGAGTTCCTTATTCTTTTGTATATTGCTGCCAAATACATGCCACATATAGATACAGATATGTTTGTTATCTGAAATTTTATTACATTCACAAGACCTAAAATTTCCACTGGCTACATGCCACAGTACATTACCTCTTTCAACAATATTTAACAGATAATTTTAAGTTACTTCAAACAGACAGAAAACCCAAAACGTTTTTGAATTAGGTTGTGTGTTGTTCAGTCAAGTACTTCCATTTCACATAATAACGTGACTGTGAGTCCTCATCTACCTTGAGTTCTTTGCAAGCTTTTTCCTTTAATAAATTCTCTTAATTTTTTTTTGTCTCCCCCTTATTTCCCTTATATTAAACACTTCTTCTCCTCTGCCATATAGAAATCTGAATTCTTCCTACAGTTCCATTTCTTTATGGCATGAACATTTCAACAGTTTCTTGTGGGCAGTCGGGTTTGGTTTCCCTTGTGTCGAGTTATCCCTACCTGAAGTTTATTTGAGACCTGACTCTTTTGTTTGTCCCCTTTATTCTTTACCTGCTCAACAGTTCAATACATTCTATTCTGCAGCATCTTACTGAGGTCATGCTTTCCAGAGACTTCCATTTTAATTCCAAGTCAAGCAACATTTCACTGCTGTATCTTTTCACCGAGTAAAAAGATATAGCAAACATATTTTGTTCCCTGCTTTTCTAGCTATTAGATATTCTTTTGCATATCTTAATATTCAGAAATGAAAATGTAAAATTTGGGATCCAAATTGCAAATTTCAAGTCTAAAAATTGTGTTTAAGTGTGGGATTTTAATTTGAACAGTTTACACATTTCTACTGAATTATTTTCCTAAGGCTGCAGTTACTTTAACTGTGTCAGCTCTGTTTTTTCTCAGTTTTTTCTGAATTACTTCTGTTTTTGATGTGTACCATTGAATTGTTGTGTGATTAAAGGCTGTCCAGGAGCAATTCATAGAGTGCTATCACGCATCCAAGTGCATTTTTTCATAAAATTATGTGAGGTTTTTTGATCCTCATTGATCTAAATTTATATCCTTAAGCACAGTCTGTTGCTGACTTGACTCTTCTTAGTGTGACATTTAATTTCTCTAAAACATTCTTTCCAAAATGTTTAGAGCTTTGCAGACAGATATCAACCTGATGTGCTGAAGTCTTCAGTTATTGGGAAACTGGCTTCAGCCTTCTAACCTTAACACATTAATGCAATAGTAATATAAATTTTAATATTAATGCATCACATTAACCTGACACAACATGATTGCCAGGAATCTACATTGACACAGCATTATACAATGTGAAAGCAGCTGAAAGGGTGGGCACTAAACTACTTGTAATGAGAGAATTATGCATGACTTTCCTTATCTTTGAAAGGATAATATAAATACTTTGCTTAAGCCATCTTGTTTGGAAAAATGTCCAAAATTCCTTGGTTTCATTTTAAACCATGAAGTGTCTCCTGTTTTCCTTTCCTGTCCTCTTTGTTTTCCTACATTGGTGACTAACTATAAAGGCAACTTTTGTGATGGAATGACTCCAGCAACAGAATTACTTCAACATAATTTCAATTTTTAATTATATTTTGTTTTTAAGCAAGTTGAATAGTTATCAAAGTGAGCTATTACTCTATAACTGGGCTGCTTAGTCTCTTCTACAAGATTTTAAACTTGTCTTGTTTCCTGTTAAGACATTTAGCTGATAACTTCTGCCACCTTTTGGAACTTTCAAAGGCCTGCATGGAGATGAGATTTTACAGATTCATACCCTTCAGTAAGTACTGCAGCTCTTAATTAGGTTTGAAAACAAGTGACATTGAAACCACAGAATCTATTTCCCACTTATATGAATGAAAATTAACATATATATTCCAGAGGTACTATTTAGTAGAAGCAACAGGTAAGGCTCAAGGGAAGCCAGTCCCTAAATACTCTGGTTAATTTAATAGAAGATCTTTAAAGGCTCAGAAAAGTGGACATCTATTTCCCTTCTGAGTAAATTCATTACCATAAATTTAGTTATCATTAACAGTTAACTGCTCAATGGGGCTTATATACAACTTTAGTAAATAAAAGGTTGCAGAAATAGTGGTAGTTTAATTTACAGTGAAGAATCACTGTATTTTAAAAACAGCATAGTTTATCAGTGTCAGTACTACAGGACTATGATTTCATTTATTCTAAATAAATAGCTGGCAAAGTGTACTAGCTTTGTTAAAAATAGAAGGATAGGTCATTTAGTTTCCCTATGGAATGCAAAGTAAGAAACGAGTAAATGGGTCTGTTATGGGAATGCAATTTGTCTTTCAGTAGGAAATGATGTGGAGCAAGAGATGGGTGAGCACATACTGTTTGCAGAAAGAAGCATCAAAATAAATTGTAATAATCAAAATTATGTACAATTAGTGCTACACACTTTGCCTAAACTCACCTCCTCTAAGTAGCCATTAACAGCTCAGATCATTCAGACTTGGAAATCTATTTTTTTTTAAGTCAGAGACAAACAATGAATATGCAGGGATGCAAAAAAAAAGTTCCGTAAGTGAAACATTTATTTTATTTTTACTCAATTTAATTTCTATTTTCATTTATCACTATGAATGTTATACTGTTTTCACTGATACAGTAAAGTTTTCTAAAAGATATCCCACATCCACACGGAAGAAAATACTTTCTTTATGAGGAAGTGCTTTATCAAATTAATGAGATTATGATCGCCCTGAACAATATAATCTTTTTCTCAAAAGCAGGAAGATTCATAGGTCAGAGATTACATAGATCCACAAGGGCTTAACAGCAAAGGGATCCAAGCTCTGCTTCTGATAAAAAGGAGTATTGACCTATGCAGTAAAGACTTATTTCATGACAATGAAATTTTTAACCTTTTTAACCATTCATCAGTCATTAGGCAATTTTGAAAGGGATACTTTGAATATTCAGTTCCTGAAATGACATGATTATTTGCTGCCAATATCTTTGTTCTGTGTGTTTGAAATTGGTGTATACATATATAAAGTTAAGCATGTTATAGATACATATTATTATATATATACTTTTATATATATATATGCATGGAGATAGAAAGTATGTTTACACTTAACAAATTACAAATCTTTACATCTTTTAAAAAAACAAGCACAAGCCATCAGACAAGTGCTATCAAAAAAAAGTAGAATTTTGGTTTTTCATGATCTTAAACCAGCATAATTTATGAAAACATATGGCAAAAACATAAGGCCAAATTTTAAACTGGGTTACACAATGAAGTGCCACTTCAACTATCAAAGTTGCAAAGAGGTTTGGAATGTAGCCAGTTTGATGTCTAATTTTAGGGCAGGAATATAGAATGGAGGCAAGTGCATTTCTGAAGTAAAATACAAAAACAGATTTTTAGTTCATGTTCATGATAATCCCAAATTACTTTTAAAATAAATCTTATGAATTTCAAGATGAGCATCATATTTCACCTGCCATTCACTTTTCCCCCTCACATTTTCCCCTCTCTGTTATCTATGGCCTAATTAGAGGCAGAATGCACTGGAGTGTGAAAAAACACAGATGGTAAATCAAGTACAACAAAAACTTGAAAGACTGCCCATGCAAAGCAAGCTGTATTAGCTCATGTTTGCAAATTGTAAAAGAGCAACTACATAAATAGTACTTTTCCCCTTACTCATATCTCCATAGCTAACTCAGTAAAGTGAAGTTCTATAAATATTCTAGACTATAAGAAAAGTTGAAGATTGTAAGAGGACTTGTACAAAGAAAAGGCTCATATGGTAAATTTTTTCTCTACAAGAGAATTCTTGCAAAAGTCCTGGAGAATACTCAGAAGTGATAGGGCCCAAAAATTATTTAATATTTCCTTTAGGAATCTATGGTTCAGTTCCAGTACAGACCAATTTAGCATATGAAATGCAGGTGATTTTCTCGGGAGTTAGAGGAAAACAAAAAAGTTTTCACTAGGATATTATTTGCCAAAGTAGAACACTGTTTAAGAAAGGATACAGCTGGAAGCATTGTAAAGGACAATGCTGGCTCAAAGGCCAGCCTTCAACTCTAATAACCTAGAGAAAAGTAGGCCAATACTTTTCAGTAGTGTTTAATTTTAGTAAAGGTCAGAGATGCTGCAAGGAGCCAAGATGTTTTTGCAGCAACAGCACTGGATTCCACAAGTGATCTTTGTGCATGGTATGGTTTTAGTTGTGAATGTCAGGAATGATGCCTAGGTCTGACACATCTGAGATTTCTCACTTGGTTAAAAAAGAGAGTAGGCACATCCTTCGGTCCCTTTGAGAAAACAGAAAACTTAATCAGTGTATCCAAATCTGAGATGATGAAGAAGCAGAATTTTAATTAAACATACATTTATGATGTCAACTCAGTTTTTAATTCAGATTGCTACAGTTGAAATGAGTTTGCAAAAGTAAAAACTGACAAGATTAGAGAGGTGCAAAAATGTGCTTAGGAATACCCAGTTCCTTGTAAGTTCTTCCACAGTGGTCTCTCTATACTGTAGGCTGTCACATAGACTCCAGCAGTTCATGAAAAGCGGGACTGTAAAGAAATCTTGAAAGAGCTGGAGCTTTTTCAAAGCACATCCCCAATATTTTCTCTTTCTACTCTTAAACCATGCATCTGTTTAGACTAATGCTCAGCGGAAGCAAATCTAAACTGGTTGTTCCATATCCATATGGTAGGTAGGTTGCAAAAAGCTGAGAAAGTTATGACCTCCAAGACCTACAATAAATGAAGTAAGACATCCCACAAAAATAATTTTAATATGGTTTCCCTTAAGAATACATTCTAATACTTGTTGAGATGGTATAAAAACACATATAAATGTGACAGAAACTGCCTAGATAATTAATGACTTCATGATTATAAACTAAAAATGACTCTTGCACAAAATCTTTCATATCCAATTTGCATGGCATAGGACAAGGTCGTTAGCCCCTCAATATTTTTTAAGGAAACAAATGATGAACTTGCATTAATGATGGGAGCAATAGACACTTCTGTAACTTTTTTTTTCATGCCCCTGAAGTGCCACATTTCTTCCTTGCTTAATGCATAGATTAGCCATTGATATTCAGGTTATTTCTAAACATAACCTTCAAAGAGACTACAAGCTTTCATGGCCTAAATGTCACTGTATTTAGTAGCTGTAGTGTCAGCTACTTCCTCAGACAGATTCCAATGAATAGAAATAAAGAATACTATTCTCTCTCATGAAATTTTGTTCATATTGTCAACACTTCTGCCTAACTGCTATTGCCATCAGCATTCCCTCATTCTGGACCAGGTCACTCCAATCCCAACACAGAATGATCAAAAAACCCCTTCAGGAGTCACTTTCATTGACTGTATTTAATACAAGTTTTTAATGGTTAGCTCACCTTCAAGATAATAATACAGTTTAGAATACTCATTTCATGAAGTTTATATAAAAGAAAAGTAAATTAAATCAGACACTATGGAGGAGATCATGTACTTATCAATATAAATTTTATCTATCTCGTAGAAAAAAATTGTGCCATCATACACTACCTGCAAAATATCAAGAAAATTAGTAACATCTTTTCTAAGTTAAATGGTACAAAGTCAGAAGGATTGAGAGCTTATATGCTTTATGTACCATAACCTACGCTGCAGTATGTCATAGTTCTGTGACCAGAAAAGTCATAACACCAGAGAAGACAGCCAATTTTACTTAATCAATAAAGATTATATAAGTATAACATAAGCTTAATCCATCTAAATACTTTTAAAAATACGAATTTTCCCTCAAACTCCAACAGGAAGTGCTGGGAGACTGGAAGGGGAACAGGTTGCCCAGGAGGCAGCAGGGATGGGGCCAAAACCATAATACCAATTTATCTACACACAACTTAGAAAGTTACTCACATGTCTACTCAACAGGATTTAAGAACACACAAACTGAACTGGAATCTATTATGAACATTATGACCATATTCAGAATTATCATCTCATCCCCAATTTAAAAATAATGTTTGAAAATCTGCAAGGAATAAAATCAAAGGTTAAAGAAGTAGAATGAGTAGATATTTTCTAATCCAACTCTCAGGCTTCAAATATTTAAATAACTGCAAGGGAGGAGAGAAGAATTGTTCAAAATTTCCTTTGCTGTGTTCAAATCCTTATAAGAACACCCACATGCAGTTTAGAAGGATGCTGGTAAAAGTAGCAACCACTTATATGGCAGCTTAAGAAAGGAAAATTGTCCACACTTCTCCCCCAGATTAAGGCAGAAAAAAGACCTATTTCATTTTTAAAGCCATTCAAAAATTGTAGGCCTTCTTGCTAAAGTTTCAATCCCTCAATACAAGCTTGCAGATCCTTTAAAAACTTTGATTCTCTTCTTGGTCTATAAATAAAAGCATTTTCTATCTACATTTCTCCTGTCATTTTATTTCCTGAAGTAGCTAAACTCCATATTATATAAAAAATTAGCACAATTTGTGACATTTTTAGTTTATTTATTATTTATTTGTCACTTGTAACTCTTAGTGACGAGAGGACCCCAACTGCTGTCTGGGTTGGAAACAGGGAAATCTCAAGAGTGGACAAGTGGCAGAAGCTGTTGTGGTCAGCTTGGAGGCACTGTGTCTCTTTGGTTACAGATTACACCATACTCTCCACACAGCTAGACTAAGAAAGCTTGAAATTAAGGTTTTAGCTAGAAGACTCTTCTCATGGAGGAAAAAAAAAGTATCCAATGAAACTAAAGAAGCTGCTCTATGGAAAAGGTGTCAGAAATCTTGTCTAAACTGAGGTAGTTTAGCCTTCATTATGCAGAATTATGCTGTACTTGTAAAAAAACACACCTGTGCATGCAAACACAGTCCCTTGAGCTGCTTCTTGAGGTGATTCACTTCAGTTTTGCTCTTGATGCACATGTGCTTACAACTGAGCTCTGAAATAAACTTTGTGGTTTTATCAGTTTCCTAAACAAATGCTCCTAGGAAAACACAATTTAATTTTTTTTTCTGCCACAAAACAGCTTTTGAATACTGTTAAGCATCTGTATATTTTGGAGGGTGTTTTTTCCTTTACCAGTCCCACGAAGCAGTTTGAATCCCACTGTCAAACTTTCTGATAATAACTTTTTCTATTTTAAATACTTAAGTGTTCAAAAGACTTTGAAAAGTTGGGTTTAACATCAAAGGAAAGCATTTTACTGTATATGTTACTATGCTCTTCCTACATTATCGATTAAAAACATTAAATAAATCCAGTGGAAATAAATAAATAAATAAATAGATAAATAAATAAGTGTTCTGCATCAGTCTTTGATAATACTATGTGCCACACCAATAGAACATTCCTGCTTCAGTGGTAAGATATTCCTAGCAACTTTTGTTGTCAAACTCATCTTCCATAAAAGGGCATTGGCAGAAAGTCTTTCAGGAATGCACTGGTCCAAAACCAAAGCCAAGAACAGCCTTTCAGCACCTGTATCTGCCTTGAGAGGATCTTCGACAGCTCCTTCACCCACATCATTGAAGATATTTCAAGTTTCTCTTTTTCTTTAAACCTTCCAGGTTTGGAAGAGAAACTGTAGAGTGAAGCCAAAAAATCTGTTCCAGCAGTAACAAAATGAGGGATTGGCAGAGAGTAGTATGTTTTTTCTTGTGTATCTGATTTCTTTCTGACCTCTTGTTTGCTCTCATCTTCCCCTACTACTGGCACTTTTTTGCTCTACAATGACTTTTTTTTTAAACTTACTGTCTTCCCTTCACAAAAGTAAAAAAGAAAAACTCTGCATATATTTTGTCCATGTTTCTTGGCAAAACATCGTTGTATAATATAAGTTAATATTTTCCTTTCTTTACTTGTAGAATACTTGGATTCAAAGGGCTGTTGGTTTGATCTGGAGGTTACCCTTAGCACTATAGCTATTCTCTCTTTTACAGCAGTTCTCAACCCATCAGAATTAATCAAGCTCTGCCTTCATTGTATAATTTAAAGCTTTCTTCAAACTCTGAAATATCTGTTGAATGAGTATATTGAATATTGGACTCCAGATATGTATAACTTAGACCAAGTTTTTCAATTACACTTTACCAATTTTATCTTCAGTTACTGATGCAGACATTAATGCTATGAAGTTTGAAATCCTAAAGGGTTTTAAGTAAGCTTTTAGGAAGTCAAAAGGAAGTTGAGAACCTCATGAAGTCTACAGACTGAGAAATAAGGATACTAACCATTCTAAAACTAAATAATTTCTAAGTAATCCATGGAAAGCGAGTAGGACACCAGAAGCCTCTGTGCTGTTAATTTTTTCCAACATGTCATATTCTGTCCAAAGAGTTTTCATCAGACTTTTAGAAAATATTTCCTTATGCATACATTTTCAAAGCTCAGGCAATGTAAAGGCATTTTTAACTCACCAACACTAACTGATTGAAGACTGTTTAGTGACCATATTTTATATCAGCACCAGCAGAAGTTTCCTGGATAAAACATACTTGAGATATGACAAAGCTAGCCACTAAGAGTGCATAAACCAGGACTTTCTCCTTGTTGGATTTCTTATTTTTCTCCTTTGTCAGTACTTTCAGGCATCCAAGCCACTGTCACAGCTAGCTTTTGCATGTAATTTACTACTTACATGGATAAAGCAGTTGACAGCTAGAGGAATTAACAGAATTCTGTTTTACTGGGAGGAGTAAATATGCAGAATCTTCACTGTCATTCAGCACACACCTGGACAAGATTGATTAGTCTTCCCATAAATACAGCTGCAAGTACCTTTAGATAAAATAGCATAATTGCATGTTTAATGAGAGCAGAGGAAGCAAAACTGTTGTGGTTTACACTCCTGTCTATTTCAATTCATCAGCAATGTGCTCAGTCTCTAAGCAAGATCCACAAAACCACGTTTGTTTTTTTTCCCCTTGAGAAGTTGTTAACATTTCAGGGAGAAGTTGGTCTCAGATTGCTTATGTTGATGTTAACCTTATGAAAGATGCTGCCTTTTGCATATTGAGAATAGCCATCTCTAATGACTATTTAAATGTTGCATGCTCTTTTTTCTTGCTGTTATTTTATGACCAGAATACAAAGAGAGATGTGCATGTGTATTCTTAGTGGGCTACTAAAAGCCAGCCCAAGGTTTTATTCCTGGAAACAACTAATTACCAAACTCACCAGAAACATTTGGAGATGTATGAGCAACTTTAATTATTTTCCAAACTAAATAACTCCTTCCATTATTTACCATTACACTAAGATAATGGTGTCTCTAGAAACACATTAAATGTCAGCATTAAGAAAATTTTATTTTCACAGTCAATATTTTTGTGATTGTAGCAAAATTATTATATCATTTTCAAGATGAGCTCTGCTTAATCTGAATCTGTTTTATTGTTTCTTGAAATATCATAAAGTTATGTATTTATATTAAGGAATTGCAGTTGCATACCCTTGTCATCCATACACAATAAATGCATTCTCTAACAACTGGAGCAATCTTTTGGAAAATCTGGGAAAACTGCTGATTTAAAATATTTATGCAGCAGACAGAGCACAATTCTTAGAACAACTTAAGTTCCCTGCCACAGCAGTAAAGTTGAACAAAAGATGCATATGAACATAAGGGAAATATCACTAACATAACAATCCCAAATTACGGAAAAGGGAAAAAGAGTTCTGAGTGGCTTTGTGACAGCTTTGAAGGTGAGAGGAGAAAGTTGGAGTCAACTGTGTTACACATAGAACAAAATAGAAACACTGAATCAATCACAGCACTCTACTCCTGAGTGCAAAGTGACTGTCAAATTAAACCAGACACCAAGAGAAAGTCAAAGATTAGATTACACTTTGGCGCTAGAAAAAAATTAGAACTGTGCAGGGGGTGGTACAAAACTCTTCCCGCAACAAAAAGAGTTCAATGAAACCACATCTACAGTAAATAAATGGGACCAATTTACAAGTATAGACATGAAGAAATTCAAAATTAAAGTGTTGAAGAGGAACTTCAAAAGAGATGGAGGAGATGGAGGGGACATGCACTGTATGTGATGATCCCTTGCTGTGATAAGTGCTCCAAGTACATCAGTGCATGTGGAACTAGACAAGGTGTGGAGAAGAAACAATTATTCACCCACTTTCGCATCATTTTGCAAAGAATATTTCAGCTGCCCAACTAAATTTTTAGAGGAAGTCTCCATCTTTTCTTAGATTTTTTTTCCCAATCTGTAAGTCTAACTGCTCTCTGCTTCAGGAAGTATTTATAGGTTTTGCACAAAAAAGTATTTGGACGAAAAATATGCAAATACTGAAAGGCTGGAAAATCTGCAATAGCTTTAGTTGATAACTGGAAAGACCATTCTTCATTGTAACAATCCTCACACATGAGATGACATGCAAGCCCATGGTATGCTGCACAATGGCTATTTTAGAAAATAGATTTGATTACTTTTAAGCACGAGAGAACATAAAAACTATTGCCATGATTTCTGACTGCAGTTGAAGTAGGATGGTAAAGTATATACTATATGCCTGCTCGCTTTTTCCCACTCCTCAATAGGACAGGAGGTGAAAATAAAATTAAACTTGTGGATTGACACAAAGACAAGGAGATCATACACCAGTTATTGTCACGGGCAAAACAGACCCAGTTGTAAAAGTAACTTAATTTATTGCCAATTACGATAGACCTGAATGGAAAGAAGAAAATTAACCAAAACACCACCTTCCCCTAGTCACCTTCTTCCCAGGCTCAACTTCACTTCCTCATTCCTCCCTCTCCTACCTCTGAGTGATGCAGGTGGGATGGGGAATAGGCAGTCAGTCTGTAACTCTTCCTTTCTGCTGTTCTTTCCTTTGAACTCTTTTCCTCAAGGTCCAGTGAAGTTCCTTATCATGAGCTGCAGTCCTTTAGGATAAGCCTGTTCCAACCCTGACTGTCCAGTGTCCCGCTCATGCTCCAGCTTCAGCATGTAGTTCTCTGTGGGCTGCAGTGCTGAGATCTGTTCTGCTGCAATCTCTCCATGGGCTACCTGTTCCAGCCTGATCTCCTACACAGATTGCAGATAAATCCCTGCTGGGACAGCTGGAGCATGTCCTTGCCTACTCCTCCTTGTCCCCTCACAGAATCACAGAATCAATTAGGCTGGAAAGACTTCTGAGATCACCTCCTTGTACCCTCACAGAATCACAGAATCAATTAGGCTGGAAAGACCTCTGAGATCACCAAGTCCAACCTGTGACCAATCACCACCTTGTCAACCCACCATAGCACTGAGTGCCACATTTCTCCTCAAACGCCTCCCTGGGCAGCCCAGTCTGATGTCTAATCATCTCAGTGATCTCAGGGCTGCCTCTCACACTGTTCCCCTCACCATGTGCTGTGGCTTGACACTGGCCAAATTCCAGGCACCCCAGGCCACTCATTGACCCTTCCCCTGCTACAGCTGGGCAGAGGAGAGAAAAATTTAATGAAGGGCGCATGAGGTGAAATAAGAACGAGGAAAAAACACTCCAAGGGAAAAAGAGGCTCAATTTAGAGACACAAGGTGAGTTTAATACTAACAAAATCAGAGGAGTATAATGAAAAGCAAAATAAGCCCTTAAAAACATGTTTTCTTCACCCAACCCTTCCCTCCCTCCCACCAACAGCACAGGGAGACAGGAGGGTGGGATTTTGCTGAGTTCATCACCCAAGGTTTTCTTCCACTTGGCTCAGGGAAAGCCATGGGGTACCTTCCCACAGGAGACAGTTCTCTGTGAACTTCTCCAATGGGGTTCCAATCTCATGAGCAGCTGTCCTCCCAAAACTGCTGCAGCTTGGGTCATTCTTCCACGAGGTGCAGTCCTCTAAGGACAGGCTGCTCCAGCCTGGAAGCAGGGGTCCCCTCTCTCCACTGGGGCTCCCACTGCATCACAGCCTTCTCCAGGCATCCACCTGCTCCAGCATGGGCACCTCCCCCATGGGCTGTGGGTGGATCTCTTCATCCTCCACAGATCCTCATGGGCTGCAGGAGCACAGCTGCTTCACCATGGTCCTCACCATGGCCTGCAGAGGAATCTTGGCTCTGGCACCTGGAGAATCTCATTCTCCTCCTTCCCCATCAACCTTGGTGTCTCCTCACATGTTTGTTGTTTCTCTCACATGTTTTCACCTCCTCCTCTTCTCTAGCTCTAATTAAAACTGTGTGCCCCACTTTGTTTTGATTTTTCTTCTTAGATATGTTATCACAGAGGTGTTACCATCATCTCTAATTGGCCCAGCCTTGGCCAGTGGCATGATGGGATTGGCTCTGCTGGACATCATGGAGCTTCCAGCAGCTTCTCACAGAAGCCACCTCTGTGGCTCCCCACTACCAAAACCCAGGCTGTGCAAAACCAACACACCACGCTGCCCTCCCTCACCCCAGCTGTCCCCAGGGCATGTCCATCGTGGCTGTGGGGTTCAGCCCCTGATGAGTCAATCACGGACAGCTGGGACCTGGTGAGCCTGGCACGGGGCACTCCTGGCTGATCCAAACCAGGGCTCCCCAGCAACACTGTCACTGCCAAAACCTGGACACCTACACACAATACATGTAACCAACACCTTCACTGTCTGTAAAATGGAAATTGCAATGTCTACCTTCACTGAATTGAAGGAGTACAACAACAAATTGGTTTTTGATTCAGAGTGGGAAAGTACTGTGATTGGGCAATTTTTTCCGTATGTATCCATATCTTTGATATTAAGAGAATGTGGGAGAAAAAAATTGGTTTCTACTATGAGTAGATCCAGTAAATGATTGGAGAATCCTTTTGTTCCCCTTCTTTTCTTCCTTCCTTTTAAGAGAGACATTGTATCTTACGTTTATTACTACAGTCATCAGTGCTTTCACCTTGGTTCCTAAATTAGTAACGTGATGCTTCCATTTTCAGAGTCATTGGGGTAACCTTATCTCCTGAATGAAATGAAAATCCACCTTAAGTGATTAATTTTAAAGAGGACATTAAATACTTGCTTATACTACTGTAGTAATGAGTGAATAAAACTCTTCTGTAGTTTAGATGCTAATGCACACAACATCTTCAGAATGAGATGTGAAAAAAATAGTTGTAAAAGCTTTGGGAAGACACTTTGGCACTAGCTGAGAAAGACCTGAGTTCCAGTGAGCCCTTCTAAATTAAATAAAAGCTCATCAATTCAGAAAAGTTAAAAGACCAAAAAAGAATGGTATTATTAAAACAGGATACAACAATATAAGTTATCTTTCACCTTAGTCTGTACAAGTTACTCAGACTAATAGAACAGGTCCAGATTTGCTGTTTGAAGGTGTAATGTAATGTAATTTCCAGATATATGCTCTATTTTAATTTTTTTTATTTTGTTTCAAAATTCACATTAAACCAATGTATGTTTTTTATTTTAGTGGTTTAAGAGTGTGGAACCATTAATTCTCTTGTAGTGGGCTTTTTGGTACTGCAACTGGATTTTTTCCTTGGGGCAGTGAAGTTTTATGACCTCACTGCAATAATTTTTCTCTAGATGACTGTTATTGATGCTTCTTTTATTTTTTAATGTAATAAACTAAAAGTAACAAGATGTTGACCTTTTCTCCTTTCCACAAACCAAGAAAAATTCTAATTTATTTTATAATTTGCACATCTAAGAAAATATAAAATATGTTGGTCTGTTTAAATTGATTTAGTGTGTTTTTTAGCCATTTCCAGTCTTACAATTCGAGTCCTGTTCACTTCATGTGATTTTTTTTCTCGAGTAATTAGCTTTCCAAAGAAATAAGACAGATTTTTCCAAATCCACCCATGTTAGGTATCTCTCTCATAATTTTTTTTAAATTTTAGTGGCAAATTTCTATTACTTTATTAGCTTTTATTATTCCTCTATAATATTTTTATTGTGAGATTATAAAAATGTTCCATTTAAAAGTAATGGAAAAATAAATCTTTCCACAGAGTAAAAAGCTCCAAAATTATGATAAAACTGAAAATCATTCAATGACTTAAAAGCAACATTCCTGCAGCTTTGTAGGTGGGAATAGCTAGCACATCATAAAAATTATTCTTGATCTTCTGTTTTTACTCAAGAGGCTAAACCAATAAAACCATAAACTTCTCATCCCTCAGTTATTTAAGTTTCTACAGTAGTTAATGTAATCTCATTCAAATGATATCATATTGTCTCATGAAAATTACAGATCCAATGAAATAGAAAAATAGAGAACTAGAAATTTACTATTATTTCATTGAGCTCATCGTCTGATCATAAATGTCAGAATCAGTCTTCTAACTATTCAATTTCTTTCCTAGACATGCTTCTGAAAAAAAAAAAATCTTTTTTCTTCCAATTTCAGGTTTATTTTCAACAGTAAAATTGGTCCATTTCTTCTTATGCCAATAATGTAATTGCATTCTTATCTGCTAGTTGAACTGCAATCCCATGTGTAAACTGCAATCCCATCCTCCTCAGCTGAAATTATTTTGTGTGAGGGAAAGACATAAAGATGCCCAAACTGGCTCTGAGTGATCTGGAACATTTATACAGTATTATATGGAAAGACAGAACCAATATGTCTGTGCAGGAACCATCTAACAATCAGCATAACCAGTCTTGCTTGTCATCAGAAAATAGAAATGTTAATAGATGTTAAATGTTAAATAGAAAGGGTACAAATGAATCCCACAGTCTGTGACATGTAACTACATCTCCTTCCTCCTGTCACTTTCAGAAAAAGAACACAGCACTGGACATGAAAAATTTGCAAAATCGGTCTCTGTGATTTCTACTTTATGAATTTTATTCCCTTCTTGCTGAATTTCTTTAATATATTTTTGTCATCTGCTAAATTCTTTTTTTCAGCTTGTGTGCCAAATTTTTTAATTAAAATATTAAATATAGTTGAGGAGCAGTCTGTGGTACTCCACTCACAAAGATCTCCATGTTGTTTATCTTTCAGTACATATATTATTCTCTGTCTTGCAATAAAACCAATTCAGTAATTTTATAAATCTGCCTTATCCAGCCCACCTTTCTAAAACTGTATCACATTGTCCTCCATTTTGATTTAATAATTTCACATGAGGTCTCAAGAAAAATTAAGCTTGGGTAAATTTGAGCTACTCTATGTCCTTTTCTACAGAAAATTTGTTGTATTTTTCTAGGTAATATGTTTCATTGGAATGATATACCCTTTTTAAAATCGAGTTGCACTTTTTTCCCTGCTTTCAAGCATATAAAATTAAAGGTAAATGTAAGGCACTGTCATAGAAATTGAGTGAGATACTGTTAAAGCAGAAGCTGTGCTCTTTTGAGAATGTTTGTAGAAATATGTAGGATCCTTTAAACCTCTAGGACTGCTGTGACAAAACTAACAATATTTTTGGAAATATTATCAAAACTAGGAATATTAATGGGAATAAGAATTTATCTCAAATGTTTCACAAGATTCTTCCATCATTTTATAATGTAAAAGGGCTGTTCTGATGCAGGATAAAAAACCTCTCTTTTAAACTATATTTTGAGTTTTCCTGTTCAGGTTTTCTAAGACTTTGATTTCTGGTTCAAGAATTTGGATTAGGCCTTTTTTACCAATTTAGGAAATAGCATATCCTCTTTTTGTTTCTAAGAGTCTAGAATAGATTTTGCCTTCAAGATAAATATAAATAAAAGCATTTAAATACATTTTTAAAACTATTTCATTTATTAATCAAAAAAATGGAAACAGATTTCAGAATTCTTGAAGTCACTTTTCCAACTTACTGTGTTTTGCATTAATTCAAATTGATGTGACTAATAAGTGTTAAGAGTACAAGATTAATTTTCAGAATCAAATATTTTGTTCCAGAGAACAAAAAATAGGAAATGGATAACCAATCCCTCCAGTATGCTGTTGTGTTTTTTTAAAAAATTTTAGTGTATTCTATCCACAATTATTTTTATTAGTTCCTATAAGTTGATATACTAAAAAAAAAATCAACACAGTGCAAATACAAGTGAAATTGAGTAGTTTTTTCAGGGAGTAGAAGATAGACAACATGTGCACTAAAAGCAGCAACTACCTGACCTTCACAAGCTTCATGTAAGACCTGTGTTTTGACACCTGGTATCTAGTTATATTATTTCAGAGGTTAAATTCCCTGCAGAGTTAAGTAGGTCGTGCAATGTTGTACTGTCAGTCCTTACTGGCATCAAAGGCTACTCTGCCTTGTGGTGCTAGAGCCATACCAGAAAGTTGGGTGATTAAGTGTTTGAAACATCTCATTTAGTTGCTGTTCTTGGCACAAACCCAGACTCATAAATCAAGAGCACCTGAAAAAGTCTTTCTTTTTGGAAGTTTCTTTATCATCTATGAATTTCGAAACTTTAAACATTTTTCTACTATTCTACATGAATAGCACACAGTACAAAATAAAAATTCATCAAGATACTGCTTTTATGGCCTTTGTGCTCCTACCAAAAGCTATTTCAAATAGTTCAGCATATTTTGAACAAATACATGATAAAGAAAAGCATGTGGGCATACATACTGAAAGATCTTGAAAAGATGTAAGGAAAAGTAATTTCTTTTTCGAGTGATTGACAGTGAAATGTATTGCTTGCTTGTTCTTCTAGCAATCCAAAGAACTCAGCAGGGAAAAAAGGAATGAGAATTATACCCTACCCTTGTCCCACTTGGATTTGCTGCTTGATCAGAATGTTATTTCCATTTTGAAAGCTTGTAGAAATATGTCCAAGAAATCAGTACCTTGTATTTTAGGAGTGGAGCAGTAGTTACAAGACCAAGGAAAAGTCCAAGAGTCCTGTTTTTCAGAACTGAGTGCTTCTTATTTCACTGCTGAAACTTTATGTCCAGCCACAAAATATCATGGGTCTTTACCTGGATATAGGACTCCTCTAAGTTATCTTTGTTCTAGATTTATCTATCAAATAAGCTGAAAGGTAAGAATTTCATCATATAGACTGATATGATAAATCACAAGGTTTGAAGCCCTTCTCTGCATTAAATTGAAAAAAAAACTCCTAGTTCCTGAAAGTTAATTTATCATTAAATTATTGCATTTTTCTCCCTTATTCGTACAATGACAAAATTTCAGCTCAGATGAAGCCAACAAAGTTAAACAAACTTTCAGGGAAAATTGGTATTTTCTTTCCATTTTCTCTGAAATGGAAAAGAGAAGTCAACCAGAATGGCCCTTGGGGTTTGTACATGAATCTGTGTGAAGGTAACTGGAAATTAAAAATTAGCTCAGTAGGAAAGGCGAGTGCAGCTCTTCTCTTTTATCCAAAAGCTGTAAAGCAAAAATTTGAAGTGAATACTTCCATCTTGGGAGTTACTTAATTTCCTGGGAGATGTGAACTCTGCAAGGAATAATGGCCTAATGGCCATGATTAAGGGTACACTTAAGTGCAGCACTACCCATCAATCCGATTGATGCCCTACAAAATTAGATAAATGATTAATCAAACCGTAAAGTAGTGGACAGATATAAGCATCCCACATCAAAAGGGTTTTCTTGGTTTTGTCATTGCAAGATAGAAATCCATGAAGAACTGATTGATTCATATGATTTCAAAAGGAAAGAAAAAAGGGGTTGAATTAGGACTTCAAAATTTTGTGTGTGACCAGCAAAAACAATGGGTAGAAAAATTCTCAATGTCACTTCAGAAAAAAATAGGCCACAAATATCAAGCATTTCTCACTTGGTCTACCTAGGCCACATTTCCTTTTAAGAACTCTTTGGAGCTTGAACTATTATGATGAGAATTATCAAACTGAAAAAACCCCAACCTGTTTTGTTAAAATGCTTCACTCAAGTAAAAGTTATTTGTAAAGGTGACCTTTAAGCAAAAACACTTCAAAGTGTTAAATGTCAGTGGCAACTTTATTTCTACAATGAATTATGGAACATGAATTATGAATCATGATAAATTCTTGAGTTTTATGAGCTAAATAAATCTAGCGCACATGAAAATTTAAGAGATGTAGGAGGCTGTTCAGGTGTAGAAGAAAGAATGCACTGTGCAATGCACCTTAGAAGTTCATCTACTTATCTAGGGCCCAAGCCTATTGTTGAATCTACCAGGCACAGCCCATTCCTGTGGACACACACAGTAAGAATCTCTCCACATCCTTAGTTTTAATCAGGGTGGAGTCCTGCTTATGGGAATATTCATGGATAATTACTGGGGGTTGTCCTTCTCAACATTAAAAGCACAACGTATTTCTATGCTTATTAATGCTGCCAAAACTTTCCAATGTATCCCTACTAATTACTAATATTCTCTGGTTTATTTTAGCCCATTAGATGGGCCAAAAGTGGCTAATCATGATCTAAATAGTGTTGTTCAAATTTCCTGGAGTACTGTCGTAATTTATCCTTTCCATACATTCCTTGAAAGTAACTTCTCATTAGGTTTTCATGTTCCCTGTTTCACAGGTCAAGAACTGCAGCATGAGATAAAGTTTCTGATTGCACCAATCTCCCTTATGAAAATCACTCAAAGCAAGCCCTCAAAAACCCTTTATCTCCAGTGAAAACATCAATCAACATCAAAGACATATTTCTGAAACAAGTCAGCATGTATTAGCCACCTAGAACTGCTCTTAAGGTGCAAAGCAAGAGAGCTAAATCATCACCCCCTAAAGCCAGAAAGCCACAACCTTCCCTTCTAGATATTGCAATTGTTCCATTTTTGTCACTTTCTTAATTACTACATTTCTGATTGTTAATGGATTTCTTCATTTCATGGTGAGACAATTTTAATAATATTCATATATTCCTTTAAGCCACAAATAAACAAACTTATTCTAGTTTTTGACACCACAGTTAAAGTTTTTCAATCCAGGCAAACAAAAGTTGCATTGGTAAACCAATGCAAGCATGCTTTAATGAAAATAAAGAGTTTCTAATGTCATGCATCTAAACAAAATGTTCTCTCCTCAGTGAAATAGTGTTTCAAGCTTCATGACAAATATTTCAAAAATACCAAAAGGCTGTGATGGCTTCTTAATGAACTGTTTAAAAAACTTCATTTTTTTATAACTGACATTATGACTTCCTGTCCTTGCTGAAAGCAAAACAAGTTTTAAAGCATAAGAATTTTTTACAGAGTGGCTATTCATTTAATCAGTTGAGAATTTTTGTCTTTCTTGTTATTGTCAGATCAAAGGTAGCTAAGATAATCTCCACTGACATGAGATGCAGTTGTCATATCTTAGGAGGAGTCACAAACCATCAAAGAACCACAAAGTGCCCCCAGACTAATTTCTGGGGCCTTGCACAGGATCCACAGTGGTGCAAACCACAGCACAAAACATCCCCCGCCCACCCAGAGGAGTTACTTGGGCATTCCCACATAAACCTGAATGTACATTAGCCCACTGAACTCTGTGTTTCATGGGACAATCACCACAAATTCTCTGTCACTCTCTCTCCTTCCTCCTCACCTTCTCTTTTTCCTCTGTCTTTCTCTCCCTCTCTCTCCCTCAAACTTACCATTAAATAAAATCCATACAACTGACTTCAGCATACAGTCTTGTTTGCGCCTTAATTTAGGCATAAGCATGTCTGTAATAAAAGGATTTTAATTTCATCCCCTGAAGTTACAGAGATGAGGGCTCAGAGCACTGGAAGGATAAGATAAATCTGGACTGCTCATAATTCTCTGACTTAACTGTTAAGATTTCAACTATACTAAAAATAAATGCTTGGCTTTACATATTGTGTCTTCTTTTTATACATAATAGTATTTTAAAGTTGAAAAGAGAAAAGAGCAGATTCAGTAGGCACTCAGGGTTTTGGAACAGTGAAAAGACTCAATCATTTTCCTGTATGCTAGTTTCACGTTGTTCTGGACCATCAGACAGTAAATTCCATTAATTACAACAGTAAAATATTTTAAAATCTCTTCTGATTTCCACTGCTAAATCAGTCAGTGTATTTACAGTAGTGAAATGCATAAAGTTGAGAAGAATGAAAAAATTAGACATATTTTTCCTACCTGTTACTAGTCTGAATTTGCAAAACAGGTTTAATCATTTTTTGAAGCTGTGGAATAGGCATTCAATTATTTGTTTAATTTTTAAAATGTCAAAAGATACTGTTAATTTCTATTTTTTTTATGAAATAAAGTCCTTCATTATTCTTCCTCTGTGTTAAATATTGGTGTATTCAAATATATGTTAATGAAAAACAATAAAAAACAGTTTCAAAACTGTTTCAACAATTAGAGTTGAAAACAAGCATAATTTTTAAAATCTATAGAAAACTACAGATACATATTTTGGCAACTACAATAGCTACTCACTTTTAATCACTCACAGATTATAGCAAAATATTGTTGTTAAACTTATGCATTAGTCATCCATAATAGTAGCCAATATGATTATGTACTACTTACACACTAGTCTCTTGCACTTACAAGTAATAGCAGAAATCAAGTAGAAAAGTAAGACGCAGCAGTATAGAAATGTGAACTCAGAGAAAATACTCACTTTTTCTTAAATAGATATAATTATTAACCACTGAAAACAAGTGTTAAGAAAAAAATTTACACTCCTTGTGAGGGAGGAGAGTGAAACTGAATGGATTAATAAAAAAGACTATGATAAAAATTGCTTCAGCATTAGAATCTGTTTAACCAAGAGCAAGTGTGCAATGATGATGTTTGCATGTGCTATGCATATGTTGAATCACACAGTAACTTACTGCACAAGCCACTTGTTCTGGTTTCAGCTTGTTTCACAGAACTTTTCCACAGGTACTGGGCCTGGCTCTACTCTCATTTTCAGAAGTGGACATGTGCATTTACAATTTTTGTGTTGGAAAACACCCTAAAACAAATACTGCACATACAACACTGAATGTACCCCATTTGTGAGTTTGGAAATGGGTTCTTTGTACTGCCCTGTACCCAAGACTACATTTTGTATTAAAAATGTTTAATAACACTCCTAGAATTGTCTTCATGAGAGATTGCATGTCAATGTCTTGTTCTACCCTGTAAAAACAATTCATTCCTCGCCAGAATGTTTGTGTGATTTTGTATATCACATACATACTGTCTCACTGTCATCACAGGTGGCTACCCCAAGTCATAGATGCCAGTAGGTGTGTCTTTTAGGTCTTTTAGGATTTTGCAGGAAGTCATCTTGCAGGTGAGTGAGAGAGCAGTGGGAATGCACCCTGGGAGTAAGGAGATAATTGAGAGGGAGGGGCAGAATTAGAGAACAAAACAACGTGTACAAGACTGGTGTACTACTGACAGCTTAAACAGAGAGAAGATGCAGATAAGACCTTCTACATATAACTGGAGGGAGTCTTGCATTTCCAGGGTCTTGTCCTTATGGAGGACTTGAATCACCCTGATATCTGCTGGTGGGGGAACTCAACAGGGCATAAGAAAACAATGAGGTTTCAGGAGTATACTGATCATAGCATCTGGACTGGCACGGGTCATTAAGCACCTCTTGAGGAGGGATGGGCTGCCAGAGTTTATAACCAGAAACAAGAAAGAAGTGGCTGCGGATTGAGGGTTAGGGTTGGCAGCCATGACTTCAGTGATCATGGGATGGTAGTATTCAGGAGGGGAAAAAAACCAGAAAAACATTATTTCCCTGGATTTGAGGAGATGGGTTTTGGCTTATTCAGAGACACATTTGGAAAGACTCCATAGAACATGGTTCTGTAGAGAAGAGGGATCCAGGATAACCTCCTCCACACCCAAGGAGGGTCCAAGCCCATGCAGAGCAAGACTAAGGTAGTAGAAACTCTGTTTGAATAAACAAGAATACTGTCTGGGCACTTGAAGTTGAATGTAATAAGGGAAATATGCAGGTCAATAAGTGTCTCTACAGTAACAAAACAAAAATTTGGAAAACTGTGACTCCACTGCTGAATGGGGCAGGGGAACTGGCAAGAAAAGACAGAGAAAATGTATTCAAAACCTTATTTGTCTCAGTCTTTACTAGTAAGTAAAGAAATTCAGAAATCTTAAGTACAAGAAATCTTGAGTACCTTACACCCACAGGAAAGTCTTCAGTGAGGACACCTTGCTCTCAGTGGAAGATCAAGTGAAGGAACACCTCATCAGTCTGAATACACAGTTCCTGGGATCCAACAGGGTACTCCAATGAGTCCTGTGGGAGATGGACACCAGCACTATAAGGACACTATCATAGTGATATTTCAAAGACCATGGCAACTGGAAAAAGAAAGGATCAGCTCTACCTTCAAGAATGTCAAGATGGAAGATCAGGAAAACTACAGGCCAGGCAGGCTCTCTCTGATCCTACCAGGAAATAATCCTGCAAACCATTCTCAAATGTAGGAAGGACAAAAAGTTGCCTTGGTATAGCCAGTATAGATTTAGGAAGAGGAAATCATCCTAACTAAACTGATAATCTACAATGAAAAATGTAGCTTCCTGATAAGGAAGTAAATGTTATTAATCTTGATTTTAATAAAGCTTTTGACAATCTCCCATAATATCCTCATAGACAAACTGACAAAATTTGTAGCAAATATTGTTCAACATATTTTTGTGTTAAAATTGTGTAGGGTTTGATGTAATTTAATTTGCAAGGAAAAATGGTTTCAAAATATTAGGGAGTTTATTACTTTTAACTTTAATGCTTCATAGATCAATGGGCTGTTATTAATTCTTTTTACAAAATGATCAAATAAAAAGAAACCAGGTAGAATATAATAGAATGCAAAATTTCAGTTATCTCAAAATGGTTTTATCTAGCAATTTTCTTTCATAAAAATATTTAGTTCATCATTGAAGTTAGTCATGGGGAAAAGTCTGTTTAAATCAAAATCATCATAGCCCAGAAATACTTTATCTAATTAGTTCTGTTGTTGTTGCTATTATGTGTATGTAAGGAACTAAAACACAGGGAGACTCATTGCAAATTAATTAAGTAACAGAGAATGGGTTTCTAACTCACAGAAGAATCCTGTAATTTGGATCACACTACTGATGATTCCTCAATGATTTCTTCACCACATTTTCTTGTTATATCCATTAAAGACCATCTAAAGAGGTCCTTTCTACTACAGTTTTAGAAAAAATAATTGGTCCTTCTACTTGCCTCCTGAAAAAATTCTCAACAGCCCATGTTCTGCTGGCATTTTGGGACATTTTGTTCAATGTCTAATTCTCATTAGGCACAAAAAGATGGTATTTAAATCTTTGCACCCGTGGAGTATATCAAAGTGCTGTTTCAGTGTAATTCCTTCTCAGTACCAGTTGACAACTTAGTTAGCAATTCTAGTCCCAACTTAATGAACTAGCAGGGCCATGGTATTTAAGAGGAATCTTCAACGTTTTCTGTCCTTAGGAACTCATCTTAGGCTTGACATTTCTATTTTAATGAGATATTCTACATTTCTGATTCCTGCTCTGAAGCTGAAAAAAGGTCTGACAAGTAATTGAAGTAATTGGAGGTTTATTTTATTCTTACTCCTAAGCTAGACAAACTTAACAGGAAGAAAAAGACATTTGTTTCCCTTATGATTGTTGACCATGGAAAACATTTGGTGGGTTGTTTTGGGGGGTTTTATTTGTTGTGTTTTTTTTTTTTTAATGGGTTATTGCCACAAGAAAATCTTAAGGAATGTCATAGATGCAAGGGAAAAACTTATGGCAATTAATTTAGTCAATTTCTCAATTTCTTGGATCACTCCACTTTTTGTCACCATACAGGGATCACATCTTCCTGTGTCTGAATACAAGAGTCATCACTTACTCCCTTGTGTGAAAGACCAAGTAAATATAACAGAGTATGGGAAGACAAAGGCCAGTTGAAATCTTCTTAAATTCATGTCTTAGCTGTGATTCCCCTTGAAGGCCATCCCTGGCCTAAACGTCTGCAGCAACACTCATATATTATTAAGTCCAAGCTTAAGAAATATTTGAAAACTGTTTGTAAATCCACTGTAGAAAAAGAAAACAGTAAAAACTTCCCTGTGGTTCCTATGAAAATGCAATGACTGTTGATCATATGCAATACTTAGTATCTGAACTCCATAAAAGACCAATATTCTTTATAGCCTGGAATTTCAAAGCTGCTGAAGCAATTTAGGGCTGTATGTTTCATTCTCATTTGGTAAAATATGCTCTCAACCACAATTCTCAGTTCATGTCAGGAAAGGTTGGACACATAATTTTATTAAATGCTTGAAAATTACCCATTTTGACTTTTAGTACTATCTTTCAATAACTGAAGGTCTTCAAACCCAGAGGGCTTGGATTCATAGGTTCACATTGTTTATTATAAACTATGAGACAGAAGCTTTGGAAGGCAGAAAAACCTTAATAACCATAATGAAAAAATAATATCTCACATGAAGTTGGCAGTTGTTTCTCTCAGCTCTGTGTGACCCTTCTGCATTGTGCTCTCATCTACTTTAATCATTTATAATTACTTACTGCACAAAAGCATATCTTAAATCATCTCCTAAGTAATGTGCTAATTGAGATACAGACAACCAAAACAAAGGTATTGAGTGGCAATGAATATTTTATCAGTATAAGATCCTTCTTTATTTCTTCTAAATGTTCCTGTGAAACTAGAGAGCATCTTTTCACAACATAACTGCAGGAGCACTAGCTGAGAAATGCAGAACAGATCTAATTTTTCTAGATAATAGTGCGTATGTGTGATTAGGAAACACATTAAGGCAGCAAAGATAAAAAAAATCACTCTTCATGGCATAAGACCTGAAAAGGCAGGTGCTCAGTAATCAGTAATGTCATCATTTTGTGTGACATTTCAGGGAGTGTTGAAACATTCATTGCATGCTATGATGGGCTGGTCCCAGCTGGCAGCCATGGCCCCACAGTCCCTCACTGCCTATCCCCTCCTCCTTAGGATGAGGAAGAACATGAGGAAGCATGAGAGTGAGAAAATTCTTGTGTTGAGACACAGACAGGAAGATCTCTTAATGGGTACTGTTGCAGGCAAAACAGACTTGACTTGGGAATATTAACTTGCAATATAAAAAAAATAGAAAATTATTCTTTTGGGTATGGGGAAAAAAAAGCAACAACAAAAGAAGCAAATATCTACTCATTTAGGGAAAATACAGCCCTTCTCCTTCCCAAGGCTCAGCTCCCCTCCAGGACTCCAGATTCCTCTCCCCAGTACACATAAGAATATTGATCATGTACCAAATGCTTTTGTAACAGAGTATTATAGTACAGGAAACTTTATATTGCGCCTCAGCAACTCCTATGTTTGCCAGTCATGAATTTACACTTTTCCATTTACCCTGTCATGGAGGGGTGAGGGGGTAAATAACATCAAACAAACCATTTCACAGACAAAACTGAGGAAAGAAGGGTCTTTATAATCTCATCATGTCAGGGAAAGACATGTCTGGAAGGCACTTGATGGCTTCTTCCATTTTATCTTTCTTTCTTTGAATAGATTTTTCATACAAATTCAAGAAATTACCTTTACAATGCAACATTATAAAACAATATGGAGGAAACAAAAATATGTGCATGTAAATAAATAATAATATAAAAGGTAGAAACACAACCTAAATTTCAAAGGAATGAGAAGAGGAAATAATAAGAGCAAAGAGGAACAGGAAAATGCATGAAGAAAAAAAGAGGAAAGACTATTGAGAAAAAAAGATGTCTGTGACTCGGTTGAATAAGCATTAAATAAACCATGAATAGTACTGCAGGTATATTTACTTTTTCCCTAAATATTTTGGGCAAATATTCAAAACAAACAATTACTTCAATGGCATACTAAATAGGATTTCTCAGTTAAGATATCTTTCAGCGTAACAGTTCATCAGAGAAAGTGATTAAGGTGGAATGTGTGCCTCAAGTAAGGTATCAGTTGTAAGAAGAAAAAGTAAAATACAGAGTTTGGTGTGCAATGTGGCCACAGATATATGAAGACCCATATTGTCTGATTTTATACTGGATATCATGGGTACACCTGATTTCAGTCTCAGGTTCACTGAATCACTCAGCCTGACCAGATGGCTTTGCATTAGGGCATAGTGTTTGTAATTCCCTGAAACCATCCTGCTTTTTGTCTCAGCTTTTTGAAGCAGTTGTTCATGTGCTCTGCCCCCAGCCATGAAGACCCACTCAACACTTTGGCCTCAACTGTACTGTGGCACAAATTTCCAGTTTGTCCACTGTGGAAAGACTAACTGGTCTATTTGAGTGGGTCTATACTGATTTCAGCAGTGTGATTGTTTTTTACACTATTGACATACATTGTCTAACATTGTCTAATAGCAGTACCAAACAAAAGCCACCCTCCAGAAAGTCTACGCTGATGCCACTCCTGCTTAGGAGTCATGGATTGAGCAACTCAGTGACTACTACTTAGCTCTTAGCATTCATATGGAATTCCATATGGAATGTGGGAAAAAAATGTTATAGGTGCTATCCTTATGATGAGGCTGTCTTCTCTAGTTGGGCTCAGCACTGTTATCCTGCTCTCTCCACCATCCACAAGGTGATTGTTCATGACTTGTGTGATAGCACTACCTCTCTTAGAGCCACCAATGGCATCTTTCTCCTTCCATCTCCTCAATAATGTACCTTTCTCTGCTTCCTGGAACCAAAAATATCTTTCCCATCCTGAAGTATGTTATCCTGCAAAAATGGGGTCCATTTTTTGGGGAGGAGGGGAGCCCATTTATGAGTAGTTCAAGACAAAAGTCTGGACCCATCCCACTGTGTAAGTTCTTTCATGGGCACCCACATTTATTATATCACGTGTGCCTGTTGTCTTCTTTCTGAGAAAACAAAACCTCCTTGTATTATGTCCAGCATTTTCCTTTCTCTTTCACACTGTACAAAAGCCCTGAGGCTTCATGTCCTACCTACACATTTGTTTAAAAAAATTAGATTTTGTATTTTAATCCCCCAGTTTATGAGCTTCTGCATATTGGGTATGATTTTTGAATATATAATTTGGATATTAGATATTTCACTGGAAAAAAACCCCCAGAGTTTAAAAGATATGTAGGACATCCATCCAAGATGGACCAAGCTCTGCTCAGTGGTGCCCAGCAATAGGACAAGAAGCCATGGGCTGAAACATGTGCACAGGAAGTTCCACCTGAACATGGAGAAGAACATCTATGCTGAGCAGTGACCAACTAGTGGAATGGATTGCCCAGAGATGTTGTGGAATCTCCATCACTGGAGATTTTTCAGAACCATCTGGACACAATCTTGTGCCATGTGCTCAGGATGATCCTGTTTGAGCAGGAAAGTTGAACAGATGACTCACTGTGGTCCTTTCCAACTTGACCCACTCTGGAATTCTGTGAATACCACCCCAATATCACCAGTCTATAGGGCTAATTCAAGGCTTCCAGCACTCTCAGAGACCCAGACAGAACCAAGCAGGGCTCGCTGCACTCCCTTTCCTGCCTGAAGCACTCATGACACAAATACTCCAAGCTTGTCATCTCATGCTGAGGACACCAGAATTGCACCAGGGATGTTCAGTGCCACACAGACAAAATGCTGCCTCACAGGCTCAGTCTCTCTCCCCTCCCCTTCCATTGACCATGTCCATATGTCATTGTTTCCAAGGGAATAAATGCATAATCACATCTGCCAGCAAGCAGGTTCTGTCCAACAGATTCTTACCCAACAAGGCCTGTCAAGGCAAAGCACTCAGGTTCTGCAGATTGAAGTCTTTCTTACCTTTATTTTTCATCTCCCTCGATTTTCAGCAATTGGATCCAAACTTAGGAGCGACTGGATCCAAACTTTTCAACTGTTGGAGCCAAAATTAATAAATAAATTTTCCTGATAATTTTAGATATTAATACTCCTTTAATGAGAATACAGGGTATACAGAAGTATTTGCATATAGATTTTTGAGCAGGGAAAAAAAATTTTAATTTCAAAATCAACCCCAAAGTATCAATTTGGATAGGATTCAATTTACATAGAAAAATTACTAAAATGTAAGCACTTGAAAAAATCAAAGCATTCTCCTTCAATGTTTTGTATTTGAACTCTCGAATTGTTAATGTTTTAAAAAGCTGTAGTTTATATTTCAATTGCTTTTTCTTTCATGTTTTTCAGAGGGAACAAAAAATATTGTATGATCTACTCTCACACAGCTAAAAATTGTCTTTGTAGCAGAGTCTAAAATCAGTCATATAATTTTTGCATAGGTAAATGAATCAACATTGAAAGTGTTCTTCAATCATGCATTCTCTCCTTATTTCTTCTGTAGATTTTACTCTTATTTGTAAACAAATGTACAAAGATGGCTGCTTGCTAACCATTTATTCCCAGATGTGAGGACTCTGGCCTGGTAGTCCCAATGAATTCTTTGGAGAAGCTGGAAGGAGGCTCATTGTTGTTCTTGACCTACTCAGTGACGGTGTAGAAACATCATCAAACAAATGTATAGCCATACTGGATGATGTGTTAAAGTTGACCTCTAAAATAACAATTGGCCTTTAAATTATTCATTTAAAATAACAAAGGTTATCAGACAGACATGAACAACAATATCCTCATCAAAAGTTTGGAAAAATTGGAAACAAAAAATCAAAATTTAAAGAGGGATGAAAAAGAAGAAGGAACATCTCAAATATTTGAAAGTTCATCTAATAATGATTATTATATGAAAATAAAATGGAGACCTAGAAGTATTGCACAGCAATCTTGAAGTACTAGGATTCCAATACTATAAATTAAATTTTGTAACAAACAACTGACTGAATGATAACAACTAGAATATTTATACAGAAACATACAAATTATTTTGAAATTATGCTGGGGCTGTGTAGGAAAAGTTACCTTGTAGATAATAGTTCCAATAGGTCCAACTATGCTTTTTCTGGGTTATGACTGAGAAAAAAAAATGTATTTGCTATTATTGTGGTGATCTGTGATCTACTGTATCCGGGGAAATTTTGGGCAGATGATGCTGTTCCTAAGTATGTGGTTCATACAAAGGACTTGATGATAATGATTGGTGTTTAACTCTTTTAACTTTTATTAGAAAAAATAGACAACAGAACAGTCCACAGGTCAAATTATCAAAATAATTAATCACTGCCTTTGACTAGATAATCAAAAGCTAAACAAAAACTTACAGCAATATATGCTTAGAGGTAAAATTATAAAATCCAAGGCTCACAACTATACACAGCAACAAGGGATTGAGAGCAACTAAACACTATCAAAGCACTGAAAGTACAAGAAATACCAAGGAAAAGATTCAGACATCCATCACTCCAATGGGAAAAAAAAGATAACCCCCAAAAAGCTAAAGTACCGATTCCTTATAAATCAGTCTTCACTAAAAAGGTCATCTACTGACATACAGCTAACACAGTTACCATCACTGACAGCATCAAGTGAAAAAAGGAAAGGTTACACAGTGTGCAGACAAGAGAAATGTGTCACATGTACAGCTGGACCTTGTCACAAAGGTGGCTGATGAAACCTTAGGTTAAGACTAAATCTTAGACTGCTTTTCAGCACAGAAAGATCTGAAAATGGTCAGGAGCCCATAATGGTAGCTTTTATTTAGCTGAAAGAGAGGAATCACATTCTGGGGAATTATTTAAATTCACAGAATATTTTTGTAAAAATAATATTTTTTTTTGTTTTAACCATAGAAGAAAATAGCATAGATTAATTAGAAATCAGACCACTGTAGGTGACTTACTAACAAGTAGATACTAAATTGGTAAAGTACATTCAGAGAACAGTTATGGTTAGTTCATGATAAAAAAAGGAGGATGTTACCAAATACAGTTCTGATGTGATTTGTCTGCATTACCACTTCACTTTTCCCTTCTTAATTATCTGGATGATTGTGTAGCTATGTTTTATATTTTTAAAACATAACAAAGTGGGAATTATTTTGTGCTAGAAGGCAGGATTGGAGTTCAAAATTAGCTCAGTAAATTGGAAAATAAATTATCTGAATATGTTACAAAAACAATTAATTAAATAAAATGTATATAGTAAAGGCTTGAAGACTCCAATTTGATTACAAAATGAGCAAACAATAGAAAATGTTTATGAGATACATACCCACCCTGATATGTAAATCCATCATGAGCCATAGTCATATCCCAAACAGGTAAGACCTTTTCTGGATTTCATGTCAAGACCCATTTGCAGAGAATCTAGAGAACAATTATGAGAACCTACAAACCTCCATAAATGTCAACATCAGAGAGCCTGATTTTGAATAATTTTAAGCCTAACATAGCATAACATTGCAGTGTCAAGCATTTCTAGCTGCATCTGGCCAAAATCATGACATCATGGTGTGGAAAGAGTGGAATGTACTGTAAATTTTTGTGAGTAGAAAATTATGTCAATAGGAAATTACATCAATACAAAATAAACTTGCTTAGTAACTTTGCCATTAACATTTGCATTCTCACAGGTCTAATCAGGGGTTTTATAATAATCAGCTGTTTGGAGATCTTTATTAAGCTTTAAAACTTAATGTGTCAGGATTTATTAATATTGACAGGATGATAAAAAGGATAAAAAAGGAAAATAGAACATAAAAATCTCCAGCCATGACTGTTTCAGCAGAAGGTGTTATGAAAGAACAAAGTCAACATAAAATAATATTTTATATACTTATCCCTGCAAGAGATGGTAAAGTTCCACTTTCTATTTCATTTGCTTAGCCTGACTGTGTCTCTCAAATAAAGCTCTGCAAAAATACACTAAAGATCCCTGCTCAATTCCTAAACTGTTGTGTCCTCTTCTTCATCACGTTGTTGCTTATGAAGAAACAAAAAGACTTATCAGAGTTAATTATTCTAACATTTTTATATCTTCTGGTTGATTCTTTTGATAACTAAGAGGGCTCTGACAGCTTTCCAGAGCTTCATTTTTGTCTGAGATTTTCTTCCATTTGGATCATTTCATGGCGAATATGGTGAAAGCTCACATTGGGCCCTTGCTGAGTGTTCTCTTCCCCCTTATACACCCATTTATTTCATCATACTTCCAGGAATGTAATTACATTTGGGACTTTTATTAAATCCAGTTCAGACTGGTCTGACGGAGATCAGCTGTTATGCACACAGAAAGCAAGACTATGTAAAGTCTGCTTCTACAGAAAAATGCACTAAGGCTTTGTATTTATATATATGTGTATGTATATGTGTGCATGTAAATGTTTATTTGAGCAATAAATCGTTTTTAGCCCAGCTGTGGTCCCATCCCTTCAATTAAAGCAGTGATAATAATACCTGGATATTTTTGATTTGTCTCCCACTTGCTCTGTTCAAAGGAAGAGAATTTTGAGAGCAGGCTTGGTAGCCTTAATCACAGCTTTGCCTTTGGCAGGTTTACCCACACCACGCTAAGACGCCTGGAGAGAATCAAGAGGTTGCCATGCAATGGTCAATCTCTTGAACATGGATTTATGTTCCCAAAATCTGACATAAACATGACAACAAGGACATCCGCTGTCAATACCAATCTCTATTTTGTCCCTTCACATCTAGACATTTTGGAGCTACTGTGGCTTGTGCAGCATCACAAAGACAGCACTGGACTATTGGTCCACATTTCTTTATCAGTCCTAAACCTTGCAGCTGAGCTAGAGATATGTAATTCCAATGACAGAGTTCAAAAAGGTGTGAAAGAACAAACAGTCTAAGAAAGACAGAGTGACTTTTGGCATGTCCACACATGGTAACTGCTGCAGCTGCAGTGTTAAGCCCTCCACTCTCCCTTACAGTGAATTTGTCGGCACCAATGACCAATTCAGAGGCGGTTTAGGCTGCAGGCATCATGACATCACTTGGAAACGAGATGGAACAAGACAAGGAGGAAGAGATATAAGGGGAAAGAGGAGCAAGAGCTGAAACCAGGCCTGTGAGTCCTCCTGGCCTGCTGAAGTCGTTGGCATGAGGCAGGTGGTAAATAGTCATCAGGCATTTCTGGAGGTGGCCTTCACAGGACCCACCGTCAGGAAAACAGAAGCCTGTGGGAGATCTTTCCTTCAGATGCTTTGAACTTTAAATATCAAAGAATATTCTATATTTGGGAGCAGTCCAAATGGAGTCAGTCATAAATAGCTGATAATTCTCGTGGGTTACATTTAGGCAACACAGCATCAGCTGCTTCAGTTTGCAGATCCACTTCTACTGCACCACAATGGGAAAATAATGTGAGTAGGTTCCCAGTATCCTCCTGCCTCTCCAACTGCACTCTGACAGTTACCATTAGCACATGTTTAGGAGAGAGCTCAATTCTAAAGCAGCCATTTACAACACTCTGTCAATCATCCATTAAGTAGAGTTTAGATCCTTGTTATTAAAAGCTTGTATCTGCTTTGAATTTTCCTTTTTAAACCCTTTTGCACTGCACAATATAATCTGGCTTTATCAAATCACTTCTTCTAATCATTTTGAATGAAATATTCATAATTTTCAATAATAATTCAACAATAAAGTAACTAAAATAATAATTAATAAAGTGATGTACATTTTAAATGGGGGGGTGGCCTTTTTGTAGGTTCAAAAGTGCTGACTTATTAAAAAGCTGGGGGCTACCTCACTATAAAAATCTTAATTTTCATTGATGTACAGCCAGCAAATGGAACAGCAATTGCCATTTGCATGTGTTGGTACAGTGACAATCATAGCTTTGTAAAGTAGTGAGTGGTGATTTTAACTGGGCACTTACCAAAAAAACAAAAAACCAACCAACAAACAAACAAACAAAACCCCAAAAAACCCAACCAAAAAAAAAAACCAAAACAAAAAAAACCCCAAACCAAAACAAACCAAAGAGGAAGAAAGACTGTTTTGCAGCAGTTTTGAAGACTAAATACATAATTTCCTTTTTCTCATTTTGGATTAATACTAGAAAAATATCAGAACTACTAATAAAATGAATGCCTATAATAATATTTTTACATGTTGACATAGACATTGTAAGTTCCAGAAGATTTGTTTAGCTCAGTTTTCCACAAATTTTCTCATTAAGTTTATTAGTAATCACTGCTAGTAGTCATAAGAAAAAAATTTAAGCAATCTGACTTCGGGGAAAAGGATTAAAAAATATTAAATGAAAATATCTCATGAATTCATTTGAAACTATCAACATTAAATATTCAACCTCAGCCAATCAAGAGTGTCCCTGCCTAAGAAAAGTGCATGCTTTAACTAGCCTTATGTCTTTGCTCCAAAATAACAGCATTATATCCTACTAGAAATCTCCAAAGGTTTTATTTTTAATGGATTCTAATGAATTCAACCTTCTTCATTAACAAAAATTTGCAAGCTTGATTTATTCAAAATTAATTAGATAGAATTAAAAACAGTCAGAGACCAGAATACAGAGGGAGGAAGAAGCAGCTGGGAGGTGTTGGAATAGAATGATGTGCTGATAACAGAAGGAAAAGAAAAAGCCATTAGTGGAGCTCTTGAAGCCAACAAAGTATTCACCCATTCCTGCTGATCATTCTAACTGAGCAAGGCAGGGGTAATTAGCAAACTATAGAGCTCAAAACACATGCCTGAAGTGTTCTCCTGTTTATTAATTTTTCAGAGAAAAATGCCTTATGCCTCACAGCAGAAGAAATAATTCTCTTTCCCTTCTGTTTCTGGTGAAACCTGGCAGTTGCACAAGTGGCTCAAAGGGAAATGATTCTTAGCTGATCTGCCTTTCTACGGATTCATTACATCCTACTCACTCCTTCACATTACACAAATAACAGCACAAATTTTTAACAATTCTGTTAGCTGATATTGCTAATTAAAAATGTGTAATCAGACTGATGAAATATAAAATTTGCAGGGGTTAGATAATATTGAGGGCATCTCAGGCAAATTTTATCTGCCCAGTTTGACTCCCTAGAAACAGGGCTACATCTTTTAAATGTGGGCTACAATAGCATACACGAAGATGCTCTTAAACAGGAAGTCATTCACACAAAGAGTATGAAATGTCCTTGCTATAAGGTGTACTAGGGCACAACAGGCTGATTGGTTGGCAGGGTTAAATAAAACTCCATTATCACCTCACCGTAAAGACAAAGGAAACCTCATTGATTGATATCTAGCTGGTAGTGCCCACTCCCTTTTCACAAATACAATACCCAAATGATTTCCGTTGTAGAGATAAAACATCAGAAAAATTTTTCCCCAAATGATTGACTACAGTTTCGATCTGAAAAAGCTGTTTCAGGTAATTATATGTTAGCCGTTCTCCAAACACCATTTGAGATTTTCTCCATTTTTCTTATTTTATCAAAATCATATTGAGGGCGGGTGTTTCAGCACTTTTCTTCTTGACAGTCAGTAGTATGCAGTAAAACACCTTCCCCAAATGCCAAATCCTGTTCACAATTATTTTTTTACCTAGATTTATGATCATAGACACTGACTCTCCTTTCCTCTTTCCTTTTATTAGTGTCTCAATTGTATTGCAAGAGGAAGGAAAGGGGAAACAGAATGTTATTAACAACTTAGACCATGGTGGGGGTGGGGGGGGAATGAGTAATAAAAATTTTATTAAGACCCAGTTAGAAACACAAAGCAAAAGGGAGGGCACACTGGGAGCTTGATGGGACTCCTGCCCACCAGAGGCTTGGCTCACAAAATGGCATCTCCACCTTTTATGTGCCTGAGATTGCACCAGCCTCATCAATATTTGTGAGCAGTCTTTACATGAAGAATTGGAACCCCCAAGGTCTGTCCATCAGCTCCTCTGGGTCCTTCCTTGGTGGAGCCCTTCTCCTACCTTGACTGGTGGTGTGATGTGACTGTGCCAAGCCTCCCAGCAACAAGAGCTCCCCACCCCTGCTGCCTCTGGCAAGAGGCAAGCGTGCACCCTTGCCTCACGTTTTGACAGCTCTGTGGGCCAGAGCTGCCGGGCAGCAACCACCCAGGGGGAGGGGAGGGTTGAAGGGAGGCCAGAAAAGGGCCAACAAACTGAAAACAGCAAAAGGACATTTTAAAAGAACCCCAAACTTTAATGGAACTTTTCAACATAATTGATAACTTCCTCTCATTTGCATGAGCCAATTACTACACCCCATGTGTAACAAGAATGTGACATTTTTCTGATGTGATGAAAGCAAAACTGCCTTCTAAAACACTGGTTTTCACTTAGTGATGTTTTCTTAGAACAATTCTCAAAGAACTTTGGAAGAGTTATCTGAAACTTGAAAAGACTTATTTGCCCATTTAAGCCACTGGTTTAACAAGTTCTAGAAATAATGTTAGTTTCTGAGATAGAGCTTTTGAACAGTGTAGGTACAAAGTGCAGTATCTAATGTGCTTGTGTTTTTCACTGGAGCATAACAGACTCTTTCAGCACTCTCTGGCTATTTTGTGCTGCAACGTGCAGTGATTTTTTATTCACTTATGTATTTTAAATTCAGACTTAAAGAGCCTGGGGTCACAGTGGCACACAGCAGCAATATCAGTGCTTCACAGTTTTAAAGGTTTTCAATATGATTAAGAGGTATTGGCAAGGGTGCTTATGACCAGTATCCCATGGAAAATACCCATAGACTTGGACTTCAAAATTTTACTGCCAATTCACATTGAATAATTGCCAGAAGAAGAGGACACATGGATCTTTCACAATGCTTTCAGAGTTGGCGATGTTATTAGTTGCCAAAATAACTGTCAAGATCTGAATTAGGATTATTTTAAAACTTTTTAAAGGCATCCTCCACATTTAATATTAGTATATACCCAAGTTAACATGAGTATGTCTTCTTAATTTTCAAGACTTGACCCAGTGGGTGCACACAATTATTTCTTTTTGTCAAAACTATAAAATCATGGAATAATAGAAGAGTTTGGGTTGGAAGAGACCTTAAAGATCTTCTAATTCCAACTCCCCTGCCATGGACAGGGATACTTTCCACCATGTAGGTCAGAACCCCATCTAACCGGGCCTTGAACACTTCCAGGAATGGAACATCCACAACTTCTCTGGGCCACCTGTGCCAGTGCCTCACCACCCTCACAGTTAAGAATTGTCATGCCATATTTGCAGTGTGAGATACATGATTAAGATAACAGTAAAACTCAAAAGACTATATCATAAAAAAAAATATTATTTAGTTTCAGGCCACCTGATCAATTTACACCAACCAAGTATTATTTCCAGGTAGTAGCTAAGCAGCTAAGCAGGAAGTATTAAAAGAACTAAGCCAGTCAGTCAAAAACACTTGGCACATGGGGCATTCCAAAGTACAATACAGACACAACACTGAGGTCAGAGACCTAATTGACTTTGCTTTTCATAAGGAAAATCCTTCTGATTTAATATTGTGAAGCTTTCAAGTTGTTTTTTTTTTCTGTGCTTATTTATCTATCCACCTAGTAAATCCCAAGTGACTCATCTCTTGTGTGACTTCTACACTACAGAGTGAGAGGGGAAAAGTGAGATCCTGATTCATGTTAGTGTTCAGTTATTGGAGCCCACACCAGGACATAATGATGCTGACAAGAACAGTACAGTTATCTGCTCTTTATAGCACTGAAAAGGGCCCAAAAAAGGAATTAAGGGGACTCCTCCAAGCTACTGACTGCAGACATAACATGTTTGTGGCTGATACATTACATAATGTTTCAGAATATGAACATATCAGATTTGAAGAACAGCAGACCAACTGGAGCTGAGGTGGTCTTTTTTAAAATAAATACATGAATCAATATAAGATATACTTTTAAATTATGCTATTTAAGTAATACAAATATAAAATTCAAGTTTTCTCCCAGGGAGTTATAGCCAGAGAGATCTGAGGCCTGCAAGTAAGAGTTTTTTAAATTTGGTTTAAAAATAATGCAGATTTTTCCAATCAGATCTTCTGTTCTTATTTGCTTTTTACTAGGTTTTTGTTCTTATTTTTCTTTTCTAATGAAAAATATCACACCTCTGCTTCCAATGCCAGCAGATTTGTCCAACATGCTAGAACCAAATTTCACTGTGCACAGCTCTTTCACACTCTGAGGATGAAAAGAAATGCATCAGGGCTTCAGAGTGCAAACATGATACTCCAGGTAGCAGAACTCTCTCTTCGGAAAAAAATCTTTGGTTACAAGACACCATTTTGAAACTGGGCATAGCAAACCAAATGTGCATTTCAGTGGGAAATATGGAGAACTAATAAGCAGGTCTAAGTACTCAAACAGTGTGGTTTTGATCTAGTAAAAAAACAAGCTTTGTATGCAAATCAGGATGAAGCTAGAGATTGAAAATACCTGTAGGAAGTCTCAGTTCTTTTATATGGCCCATAAAAGAAACAAACAAAACAAAAAATAATCCCAAAATACTTTCTGCCCCTCCAAAACCCCAAACAAATATCTACACCTGTGTCCCGTTCCACTGTAAAAGCAGGAGTTGGGGAGGATTCTTTTAATAGATTTTTTTTGGACAAAAATAAAGTGCCAATGGGGCAATATTATATCTGAGAACCATTTATTGGTAAAAAAAGGGGGGGGTAAGTGTTCCTACTGTTATAGATGAGTAATATAATGGTTGGCTCTCACAATTAAGAGGTAAATACTCTGTGGACGTTAAAATGTATAGGGATGTTATTGTAATATGTCGTCCCATAGCCCTTTTTCCCCTCCCCCTTGTAACAACCTTCGTAGTCAGGGCATTTAGAGAAGGCTGGCTTATTACCAAGCCAGTAAGCCTCCCTAAAATAATAATAAAAGACTATTCTAAAGTAGCAAATGAACTGAAAATACCAGATTTGTCTATTTACATTGTCAGTGATAAAGTGAAAGAAAAGGTTAAAAAAAGAGAAGTGTTCTAAAGATTTATTTTAATTTCTCCTTTTTTTCTTTTAGTTCTGCTAATGAAGTTTCCTTTATACCCTTCAAAGTTTGAACCTACTTTGCTCTCCTCCTAGATCCTATCTCACAGCAAGAAATAAGTAAATATTCTAATAATTATTCTAATAATGCACTAACCTTTAGCCAACAAGTTAATTTAAACATTTTAAAACAGGTTTAAGGACCTTTTAATATCCTTTAAAATTTCTAATCTGCTTATTATTGCAGAAGATAATTTGAAGACAATTGAGTACAGTGGTGGCAGTGCTGGCCTGTGTCTCTAGGATATTGTGAGAAGAAATGTATAAGGAATTTTTGTTGGATTCTCTTGTACTAAGTGGGTTTTTGTGTCTGTCAAGAGCAGCACTGTCTCAGAAAAGTAATGTCTGTGTCTCTGCTGGACCATACAGAAATACAAAATGGGATTGCTAGATTGAATTGCAAAAACCCTTTCCATTTTCCCCGGTTTTTAAATGGCTTTTAAAATGGATTACCTGTTCAGAGATACACTGGTGACAAAACTATATAAAAATCTAACCTTTAGGTGTCTTTGATGAAGTTTCAATGCTTGGATATAACAGGATGAATGCAAACTGATATTTCATGAGATCATCAATAAAATTCTTCTCTGAATGTCAAAAAAAAAAAAAAAAACCACAGCAAGCCTTATGATATGAATGTGAAGTGCTTTGTCATTTTACAAGAGTATTGTATGTGACAGCAGACAGAAAAGACAGAGATTTCTTTGTTTCCATAGTGAGTCTAAAAATCCTACAGCCCAGGAAAAGATTTCTGGCTTGAATGAAAGCAGTTCCAAAGCAAAGCTACACCTTTGTGTGTGATTTCTGAGGGATTAATGGATTCACAGCACCCCAGCCTTTTAAATAACCCTCCATGGGCTGAGTTTGCATATGCAAACTGAAACATTACAGTGTGATTGCTCCTTTCTATCATGTTTCATGCTCTGATTTTTCTATAGTGAAACATTTTTAATAACATTGAATAGTTACAAAATGAGCAATTGGTATTTTACAGCTTTGTGCAGTATCAAAATGTTTTAGTACAAAGTTTACACAGAAAGGACATGAATGATTGAAAATCTTGAACACTACTCTATCAATAGGATGATTCTGGTTTAATTTCCCTCATTTACATTTTAATATTAAACATTTTAGACAGTGTATGCAAGTTTGTTTATACAGTATTTTTAAACGTTTCTAATTTTAAATAAATGTGTGTATTTTCACAGTGATAATCACTTCTAAAAGCTAACCACCAGCAAGGGTAATCACAAACTTGCAATTAAAGTGGCCAGTCACAATAATGATTTTCAAAATATTAGTATGAAAAAATTTTTCTTGGAGGTTTATAAATAATCTTTCTGTTGGGAAAACCAAGCCACCATATTTTTGATTGGTGATGCATTCATTATGCCTGTGCTTGCAGAGCATAGGAGCACACTTTGCAAAGGGATGTCTTTGCTCATGTGGGATACACACAATCTACAAGTGAATTGTGAGAAGGTAATTCTGGTCCTGATAAAAGCCTGGCCCTGCCAACAGGAAACAGGACAAGTAATTTTCTTACCTTACCTGACTTTTCAAATCCTCCTTTTTCACAAGAAATGGGATGACTCACTTTAGGGCCACTGTGGATTTGGAATTTGTTATGAAATTTTCCCAAACAAATAAGTTCTCAAAGTGGACTGGGGTTCAATTATGAACAATATTTGAATTCATAAGGAATCACAAATCCTCATTGCATTTACATCTATTTACAAGCTGCAGGTCCATGCAGCCAGTCTTAGACATGATTCTTGCTTTTTCCATGAACACATCCAGAAATAACTTGAAAGTCTAACTCCAGAAAGTAATCTCATTTTATGATTTTCTGTCTTGAAAAATGGCTACCATAAATTGTTGTTTGCCTGTTCTGAAACTACATTGTACTATAGAAAATAGAATAATTTGGCTTTTCTTTAGCCTAAAACTTCAGTGATACTTCCAGAAAATAGAGGTTTTAAGAGGTCATTCATTAAATCATTCTACTGCTTTTGAACAACCAGTTCATATTTTAAGAACCTTATCCCAGCACAACTAAATATCAGAAAAATGGAAATTAATACCATTATATTTTTCACCCTGGTTCTCAAGTTAAAAACATTTTGAGGATACTGTATAGCATAATTTAGCTTTAGTTTATTCTTCAATTCATGTTTCTTGTTTTCTTCTGTTGTTGAAGTCAACCTGCTAGAGTGACTCAGTGAAATGAAGATAGTACCAGAAACACTTTGGCAACCATGAAAAGCACTATGTATTTCAAAACAGAACTGTATTTCCCCATTTTCTTCAAATCAATAGATATCATAGTCTTACCTCACAAAGAATGAAAGTACAGTAAATTGTCTGCCCATGCAGACAATATTAGGATATGATGGTTTCTTGATTGTATAGAGAAAACTACTTAAAGAGACACAAAAATCTTTCTGTAACAGTAACATTAAAAACAAAAATAGTAATTTTTTTTTACAAGTGAAACATTCCTACATTCCTGCAGTGCCTGAAGTGTTAAAAGTTCTTCCAAGTCTAAGAACCTGTACAGTTTTATAGTATTTATATCTGCATTGTTTTCTCTACACCATAAAAGTAAAGCCAATAAGACCTTAAAAATGTTTCTACATTAAAAACATAATAATTGTTGTCCCACAAGAAAAAATTGTATTTATTTTCCTGAAGTTAAAGGTAAAAGAATAAATTCTGATAATTCAAGAAAACAGTCTTTCTAAGGATGTATAATTGAAAAAAACAACAAAAATCACCATAAGCTTATGGAAATAAAACCATCATCATAAGCCCAGGTATACAAAAAAAATAGAAAATTACAAAGAAAAAGACAAGCAGTTTCTGTTTTTCCCTTCTACTGCAATAAGCTTCTCATTTAATTTCTGTGCTATGCTGGTCTCACAGAAGAAATTGCAAATGCACACACTTCTGTATGGACACAAGGTAATACTGGAATATGTAAGACTTACTGATAAGATTTTATTGAGGTCATCTTCTGAAGAAGAATTCTCTGTTTCACTAGTCTAGACAAACTTTTTTTTTTTAATAATGATATTTGACATACGAGCCTCTTTATAGGTAAATATTCTTGTGTGTGCATGTATATGAATTGCACAAGAACAAAGAAAGATGTGTAAAAACCCATGGAAACAAAGGACTGGGAGCCCTCCAGCTCTGTGTGGTTGGTGTGTTGTATTATAAGACTACATTTATAAGTGTTATGGCCTCCATTTTGAAAATTAGTTTGAATTTTTCTGTTATTCTCCATGACCTTTTAGTTTGACTGAATCTGCAGAAACATGCTGCTCTACTTTCTAGATGTTTCCTTCTAGTGCCCAAACAGAACTTAGTTGAAATCAGTTTCTAGCCATCTTTTTTTCTACCAGCATGACTTCGATCTTCTTCTCTGGAGTGTGCATCACATTCCCACCGTGCCCATTGGACGTATACAAAACAACCAAGATTCTCTGCAATGTAGTGGATTAATTAAAGAATGCCAGCCTATTTTTCTTCTATTGTATACACTCTTCTTTCTCTTGGTGACCCTTGAAGTAATTTCTTGTTTCAGTAAAGTTAATTATTCTTGAAAACAGCCAATCAAAACTCTGCAGGGTTCAAAATTAGGTCTATCAGTGCTTAATGCAATAGAATTTAAAATTCCTTCTTTCTGCTGAATACAACTCAAATGATACAACTCATGCTTGCTTTTATCATGGAATCATTATTTTTCAGCAAAGACTCTAGCTTTCATAGCTATTATTTAATAGAGAAGCTACACTTTTTACAGAGTCTAATGCTATATAGTTCATGAAGAGAAATAAGCCTGTTCTTTGGAAGAGAATCTTTTATCTACACTTCAGAGAGCTAGCATTAAAAAGACTTCAGAATCCAAAATACTGAGTATCTGAAGAGGCTTCATTGTAAACTATAAGATTTAAAGAAGTTTAAATTACATTTCAGATTCCTTGTTCCCAATTTTACTTCTCAATTTTACTGGGATAGATCTGGGCTTTTGATTATCTCTGACTACAGACTAAAAAAATAATGGGCTCAAGACTAACCTCTGACATTTGATTCTACCAGTCTTTACTACATTTCCCATGACATTGAATGGCTTTCCCTACAAAGTCCTGTGTGAATCCCCTAAGCCATATAGTTGTGGATGACAAATAAAATAAGTCTTCAAAAAATATCACAGATTGTTTTCTCAAGATTTCAACAGAGTAACTGATGGCAAAAAAACCTATAAGTTCATTGCTTGCTGAGTTTTGCATATTCTATTGGAGCACTGTGATATCAAAGTAGTGAAAATTAGTTTTTCTGTTCCTCACTTTCTTTTAAATAGACCATTTTTGTTTAACCCATGCAGACATCTCAGCCCTGTCCTTGTTCACCTACCACTGCTGCAGAAGTGGGATCAAGGAGAGAATCAGAAGGGCAGGAGTGTGAAAACTAGTGGATTGAGAAAAAGACAATTTAATAGGGAAATCAAAATCGTGCACACAAGCGCAGTGAAGCAGGGAATTAATTCACAATTTCCCATGGGCAGGCAGGTGTTCAGCGTCTCTGGGAGAGCAGGGCCTCATCACATAAAACTGTGACTTGGGAAGACAATGCCATAACTCCAAACACCCTCCCATCCTCCTTCCACCTGCTTTATATACTGAGCATGATGTTGTATGCTATGGAATATGCCTTTAGTCACTTGGGGCAGCTGTCCTGGCTGTGTCCCCTCCCAAATTCCTGCATACCACTCAGCCTGCTCACTGTTTGGGTGTGAAAAGCAGAAAAGCCCTTGATTCTGTATTAGCTCTGCTCAGCAACATCTAAAACCCTTTGTGTTACCAACACTGTTTCAGTCACAGATCCAAAACACAGCACCATATAAGAAAAGAAAATTAACTCTACCAGAGTTAAAACCAGTACAGAAGTCTAAAACTGTTGGTACTGGAGACATTTACATCCAGATATCCCTCCCAAAGTACTCAATCTGACCGTGTACTTTGTGATTCTTTCTTTTAATGAAGAATCTTTTAAAAGTCATGTGCAAGAGACTTTTGCCATACAGTGGCTTCGAGTAAGATTTGTTGTACAAATTTCCTAGGGGAAGTATAATTTCACCTAATTAGCAAATTGTATTTTCCAAGTCAGGTTATTTGCGGCCAGAAGATGAGAATATTTCACTACAGCATCTGAGTGCATTGAACATTTATTCATTTACTGTGACATAAAAGCTTGGTGAGATTTCAAATACTATTACTTTCATTTTAAAGTAAGGAACAAATCACTACTGTCCTTGTACAAAAAAATACATACTCTACTTAAAAAAACATGTAAGTCCACTTGTTACCCACCTATTGAGGGCTACATACACATGGGAGTTTTGTTGGACTGTTGCTATACTGAAAGGATTTGCTCACATAGACAAAGTTCAGGTTGGAGCACATTCCACCTTTCTGAGTCAGATGAGCATTTCTGTAGTTCAAGAGGGAAAAATATGGTAACGTGCTCAAAAAGATACAGTTCTAGTCAAATTCTTTTACACACAAACTGAAAGTCTTGGAAGTAAAGGGGAGGAACTCTCCCCCACCAAGATTTCACAGTGACTGTGAGACAGATATAGCAGAGTACAAACTTACCCTGAACATTAAAATATATCTTGCTATTAGAGATAATACATTTTCAATCATACATTTATTAATTTATAGTCTGTGTATACTTCATGTTTTAATTTTAATTGTAGTATACGTTATATGTCACAGTAACATAGCCATCATGTCAACACATAACTCAGATGCCCTCTGTACTGAAAGGGCAGGTTTAATGAGGAGAACATCATTAATATTTTCATATAATTACATCATTATTTAAAATGAACCCAACCATGCATTGAGGGAATTGTGAACAAGTCACTAGTATCAGTAAATTGGTGGCAGATGTTATAAAGTATGGAAGTAACAATCACTTGGCTAAATAAGACTAGGGGAAGGTAAAAACAGCCTTAACAAAGCGTAGGGAAAATTCAGGGAGACCTTGTCTTTGGAGGCTTCCACCAGCAAAGGTGCAAATGAGAGGGGGGTCTGTTGTGGCAGGTCCCTATAAGCTCTCAGCAGCATCCCTCACCAAAACAAAGTTGATAGAAGAAAAGGAGGAGTGTCTGAATGTGGAAAAAGAGTAGGTAAAAAATGAAAACTCATGTTTTCCCAGAAGCAAGCAAACATTAGCATAGCATAGTTTTCCTCTCCTAAATCTTCGAGGGTGTGAAGAATGGTTTTTTTCCTTTTACAGAATCTCAAATGAAACAAATTAAACTAGCAGACACGAATTTCCCAACAAAAATAGCAATATTTCTTGAGAGTTTGCAACTCCTATCCTCAAGGGGATATAAAAATTAAAATATTTTTTTGGCTGAGAAATCAGATATTTTTATTTGGCTGGATGAACTTATACAGATTAATCCATTTGGGATTAAAGACAGACACCTCTGTGGAAGTATTGGTAAACACTTCTATTCCCTTATTTTTCATAGCTGGCTAGCAGATACTACATTAGACTACTGTTTTCATTTAAAAATTTTCACCATGAGGGAAATATGTGCAGATTTAGAAATAAAAAATATTTAATTAAATTTGAAACACCTTTTACTTGTTATGTGATATTTTCCCCTGTTTTTTCATTTTTTAATATTATACAGTAACGTTAAAAATAAGTTAACTGATATTTTTTCAACAAAACCACTAATGTTATGCATTTACATTTCCATTTTCCATAAACACTACTTACACAGTACAACTATATTGTATTAAAATTTTGTACTTTGTTATGGATATGTTGATGGAAAAGGAATTGCAGTTTAGCAAAGTAATTCAGTCTTTAGGTTTGATTTTGTTGTATTTGATTTTTCAAATTTGTAGGATTTAGATCTAGATCAACATGAATAACCTATTTTACAAATCACATCAGTAAAACTAAAGTTGCACAAATTCAGAAAACAGAAAAAAATAGTTTTCTTTTTGAATTGAGCTTTTGTATAGTGAGATGATAAGCATAGCAATTCATTGTATGAAAATAAAAGGTTTGTCTGAGTAGATCATCAGACAGATTTGCACATTTGGATATTTTTACAGATAGAAGAATTTTTCAAGAGAATGTATATTTCTTGGATTGGATTTTGACCTACACTTTCGCATAATCTTTGTTTCTCCTAGCAAAGCCTTTTGTAACATTTCAGCATAAAGAACATATAAATAAAAAAAACTAACTGGCAAATTGCAAGGTAATACTTTTAGTCCTTTCTCAGTTATTTCAACATCACTCAAGATTTTCACATTTTCACCTCTAAAATTGGTTGAATAGAAAGTGATGCCATATAGAAAACAGTAGAATGGTAAAACCTGTAGGTAAATTCATAGTAAGAACAGAGATCTAACATTAATATCTCACTCTAATGTCACATTTATTATTTTATTTTTCTCTCTAAATTCTGCCATAGCTCTGGCTGCATCTTTCCATTTTCTCTTATGCCTTTAACTATGCAGATTGCAATGGTTTGTCTTGTCTGTTAATTTTAGGGTCAAAAAAGCTCTTTCAGAAAGAGTGCCAATATTCATGTACGACACTTGACTTAATTTAAGCTCAAACTCACTTGTTCCTGCAGCCATCTCTTTTCAATGTCAGATTCAAATTCACCTGTCTCCTCATACAGTTCATATAAAAAGCAATAATTGATATTTTGATAATTTTCTATCATAACCCTAGATCACCTGTAAAGAGATTGGAAAATTATTCTCAGCATAGTTTAACAACTGCAGAAATAAAGGGAAAAATAGGGTTTACTAAAACAATAAGTTTAACAGCATGGAAGAGTATTTTCTTTCTGCAACAGGTGGCACATCTAAAATAGACTTCACATCTTTGAACAGCCAGCACCGCTCTCTCCCCCACAGAAAAACCCCACCCAACAATACTGAGAATCTTTCCTCAAAACAAAGAAACCATAAACACACCATCATCCATGTGGTCACTTTGGGTCTGTTGTCCTGCCTGTATCCCTTCTGAAACTCTTTCACACCACCACCCTACTTGCTGTGGGGGCTATTCAACAATCACCACCAGTGGGTTATCAACCATTGGTGTTTTAGTCACAAACCAAAAGCACAGCCCAAGTGAAGAAAATTAACTGCATTCTCAGGACTTTAGCTGGCCAGAATGACCCCGAGACACGTTAGAAAGTCTCTTTTCCCAGCCCAGTGATCAAAGAAGGAGTCAGAGCTCCTCATTCCTCAGTGTCAAGTTTGTTTATTGTATCTTATCTATAAAATTCTTTCTCCTCACCTGCTGAGGTCTGTTCAGCAAGACAGTCCAAGGCACACTGATGCCCCTGGGGTGGTGTTATCTTTTTATGCTAAAAACTACATGTACAATATTTACAATTACTTCCCAATACCTATCACCTGTGTTAGACAGTGAGCTTCTACTCTAAACCAATCTAAAAGTGCCAACATCACAGCAGAAGATGAAGGCCAAGAAGAAGAAAGAGAAAGACTGGACAAGCCCAGATTCCTCCATCTTGCCCCCTGAACCCCCATGCTAAAGACCCCAAAAATCTATTTTTCACCCTGTGACAAACTAATTATTATTATTCTACTTATACTCTCGTTGCTTGCAGATCTCCATATAAGGTTGGTAACTTGCTCCACGGGTCATAATCAAAACCACAGGTATCTTGGGCTCTGTGCCAGGGCTTCTGAGCCCCCTGGCAGGGGTCCTGGCACTCCAGGACAGCCAGAGGGATGTCCTGAATCCTGACACTGCATCACAGATGAGCCTGGTAGTATCCCCACCCCTTATTCTGTACCATTTACATTGCGCTCTCTGGTGGGTCTTACGCTACCCACTACACCCTCATTAAACACCCCCCTCCTCATCTTTTGATATACACACAGATATCAGTCCCACAGTCTATGGGTCACCCCTGAAAAATACCCATAGAATGTCCAGAGCCCATTCAGCCCATGGTTTTGGTTCCATCTCTTATGGCAGGGGCTCAGGACAAGGAGAGATAGTGTGTTATTTTGAGTTATTGGATGCCAAAATCAGCTCAGGTTTGGTCACTGCTGGACTTGTCTGTCTTCTTGCAAGGTTCATCCTCCTGCTTTCCTGCAGTTCAGATCATGGGTTAAGCAACCTTAAGGTATATTTTTTGCAAATGAGTCCATATTTTCACACAGCTTCTTTATTTGTTGTTTCTTTTGCTGGTATTCATAGGCTCTTTAGCTCCTTGTCCTCTCTTACTAAAATTGAGTAGGATTTCTCTAAAAAATGTCTCTATTTTTTGTTTCTTTTCCTAGTTAGACAAGAGTCTTATTAGCATGGTCTAAGATAAATCTAGCATGATTTTGCTGTAAAGTTAATTTCTGACAAAGCTTATTTTTACTAAAATAATTATACATAGTAAAAACAAGCAAATATATTCCTTTTTGCAGGAAAAGCTGCTTAGCATGCTTTGAAATCATGTGCAAACAGGATAAGGTGTTCTGTTGTTCTTTATGAAATCTGTGTTGTTTGTGTCAGCTTCCATCTCTGTTGTTCATGCTGTCGTTTGACACTTGACACCAAAACTCCTCAGATGTACTTCCTTCAACTTGTTTATATTTCTTGCCTTGTGATAGCAAAGGATATCCTTGTATATGATTCCCCTGCCCTCCAGTAAACTTGAGTTAGTAGGTGTCAAACACTGGAATAAATTTACATGGTATTTATATAGTGTCCTGTCTTATTCAAGGTCAATGAGGTATGAAATGAATCATATTATAGTGTTTCCTTACTTCAGGCAGTTATCACTGAGAATAAGAGCATTTTTCTGTCTGCATCCAGAGGGCATGACAAACATAAATGTGATTCAAAAGGAAATTCATTTAGAGTTCACAAGGTTTAAAGTTAGGGCTTGAGTTCTTATTTGTTCCTCTGGTTTCCTCCAGGGGAAAAAAATGGGTTACCTTTTATTCAGGTTTCCAGCTCTCATTTTCTTTTGAAAAGTAACACATTTTCTTTTTGAAATTTCTCCTTGTCACATTGCTGCTGGTCACAGTAACCCTTTATGAAGAGGAAAACCAGATATGATTAAAATGTCCCTTAGTGGGCTTGATGAAGACATGATAATGGCAGCAATTTCCATGCAATTTCTGTAAAATACATGAGCACTTACCCAGCACCTAAGTAGTTCTTAACTACTAGAACTTTTAATCCACCCTATCTAATTGTACGCATTCCTATTAAGAAATGTTCTTAACAGCTGTTGCAAAAAGCAATGTGTTATAGAAATGAATGCTGGAGCCTATGCAACACCATTAGGAAAAGTGCTAAATTATGGAGAGGTGGGGGAAAGGGGGGAAGTCTGCTCTTGTAGAGACCATACCTGCAAAAAGAAATTTTTAAGCTTACATAGAAAATAAAGTAAAAATTTATTCAGAGCTTGTGCTAAAATAAATCTTATTACCTTTAAAAAATTGGACAGACACCAAATATAGGAGCTTTTAGTTGGTCAAATAATTTGATAGGCATTTTCCATCAGTTATTACTCTATGTCTCTGAGGCATACTTAAGAGAAAAACTTGATATTTATGTATTTTTAAAAAGAATTCCTCATTAGGTATCACATCTGTATTACAAAATGTATTACTCCTGTTATTTTTATTAATCCCCTGCAATAAGAACAGATGTGCTGTTGAAACAAAAGCCAGTGAAGAGAAGGAAGAGCAATAGTTCAGTACTTAAACTCTTTTATGTTGAATCTGCTTTTTCATACATTGGCTCAAGTTTTATTTAAATGCATTCAAGCTCAAATTTTCCATTGACTTTTGTAGGAGCTAGATAAGAATTTCCAAGGGTAAAAGCTATTAAGTGCAATGTGTATTATTAATGTGTTTATGTCTCCCTTACCATATTTATTATAAGCACATTAATGAAAATGCCATGAATATTAGGGTTGATTTATAAGAATGTGGTTCTGTTTACAGCCAAATTACTGCACACCGGAAATATTTTATTTAACTTAACTGCATGCATTTGCAATTTATTAAGACACTTTTATCCCTCCAAAGAAAAGTCTGTATTAATAAGATTGATGACTTACAGGTTTACAGTGCTTTCTTCTGAATCTGGGTGTTGAGGGGAAAAATTCTTCAAATATTTTTGATAATCTATTTTTATGCAAGGAATTTTACCAAATAATACAAATATACTCATAAGGTATCTCTTTAACCAATTTTGAGATAATGAAATAGAATTTAGTAACAGAATTTAATAATAATAGAATTTAAAAACTACCATTATGCACATAAGATATGTAGAGGCCAAATCAATGTTCTTGTAGCTACCACCTGATTTCTACATTCTGGAAGCCATATATAGGAAACTACAATCTTGCATGGGTACCAGGGATGTCTCAGGACTTCATACATTTCTGAGAGAGTCTGGATATGGGTTTGCTCACTCAAGTTATTAAATAACACTTATGAGCACTGCTGTCTATTTTTTCATATCTACCATCCATCCACCATGGTCATATGTAGTTCATTCATCCATGCATGAAAAATAAGTATTTTACTCCCTTTTTACATTCTCATCTCATATTCTTAAGGCAAAATCAACCAAATTTGAGCGCAAGCCTAGATGCTTAAACAAGCAAGGACACCATTCCATAATATATACATATAATAAATAATTTTGGATAGGTAGATAGATAGGTAGATAGATAGATAGATAGACGATAGACAGATAGATCCATAAAAAAGTCTCCAACTTGCTACAAAATAAGATGGAATGAAAGCTAAATTTGCAGCTAGAATAGTTGACCATTTTCCCTTCAAGATGATCAAGGTCCCTTCCAACTGAAAATATTCCATTCAATTCTAGTCTAGTCTAGTTTGTCTAAGTACTACCATTAGACATGCCACTTTCAGGAAACTTTGGTTTGCATCATGGAAGATACA
>VZSJ01000649.1:294612-340706 GCA_013398405.1 Pheucticus melanocephalus | reverse complement strand
TACCTTTCCATTCTAAAATTAACTGCCATTTATATTTTAAGATAATATAGTACCTAGTTTGGGTTTTTTTTAAAACCCTTGAAAGTAGAAGTGTCATACATTGATAAAAGATGCAGCAGATTTGAAATGCAAATTAACAAACAGTCCTAAACATATTTTGAAAGTGACCTCTGTGACTTAAAAAGTACATGTTCTGCAAGACTAGAAAAGTGTTCTTCAAAAAACCCCATACATTAAAGATGGTACCTTGCATAAAAGCCATCTAAAATTCTATCCAGAATTTCTGCATCATTTCAGTCTTAAATCCTCTCTCTTTCCACTGAACTGGGGACTTAGATAATGCATTTGTAGGGGGTCTTTGAAAAAAAAAGGTCAGCTGTTACATGACTAATAACCTCCACATGAGACAAAATGTTTTGAATCACTGAATTGAGCATCCTTGTTTTTATGCATAAACAGCTCACACAGCCACCTACAAAATATATGGAACTCTATCTTAAAACAGGTATTTTTCTGGCTGCTGTCCCTTGTTTGAGTTTCTCCAGGCTGTTCCTGATCCTCACTTCACTGATTGCTGGAAATTTTCTTTACTTTCCAAACTAAATTTATTCACTGAAAAGCTTCTCTCATTTGCAATTGTGCCTCCCAAGTTTTCTTTTCTTCAAACATTTGCCATAAAAATACATCCATATATATCAGAGATATTCCACTCAGCTTTTTTTTTTTTTTTTTTTGTCAGACAAGGCAAGTTAGTTTTGTCTACTCCCCATTCATGCCAATCATTTTTATGGTACTTTTGAAACCAAATGGCTGTAGTATTTCAGCCTAAATTTCTTTGTCTTGTGATAGATAACAAATCATTTATCAAAGCCAGTCATGTTCCAGACTGCATCCAGAGCCCCGTGGGCAGCAGGGCAGGGAGGGGATTCTGCGCCTCTGCCCCCTCTGCTGAGACCCCACCTGCAGGGCTGCATCCAGCTCTGGGCTCCCAGCACAGCAAGGACAGGGACCCGCTGGAGCCAGGCCAGAGGAGGCACCAAGGGGATCAGAGGGATGGAGCAGCTCTGCTGGGAGGAAAGGCTGAGAGAACTGGGATTGTTCAGCCTGGAGAAGAGAAGCCTTTGGGATGACATGATTTTGGGCTTCCAGTACCTGGAGGGAGTCTACAGGAAAGATGGAGAGAGAGACTATTTTTAAGGGTCTGGAGTGACAGAACAAGGGAGATGGGCTTCAAACTAAAAGAGTAGGTTTTGTTTGGGTATTAGGAAGAAATTCTTCCCTGTGAGAGTGGTGAGGACCTGGTACAGGTTGCCCAGTGCACCATTCCTGGAAATGTTCAAGGCCAGGTTGGATGAAGCTCCAAGAAACATGGAAGGTGTCCATTTCTGTGACAAGGGGGTTGGATTTAGATGATCTTTAAGGTCATCTCAAACCCAAACCATTCTATGATTCTGTGACTCTATATTTTGAATGGAAATGAATCTCTACTTTACATATTGTTAGTAATACAGTCCTACCTGTAGTAGAAATATCAGTACTGCAAAGGGTAATAATTTAAAGCGTAAATATTTGTATTTTCAAAAAGCCTTTAAGGAATTTTAATATCCTTTAAAGGAGAATGAAGAAAGCAGGAGTACCCTTTTACATAAATACAGGTTTTCTTCCTATTTCTAAAGCATATTTATTTTGCATGCAAGAAAGAAAAAAAAAGGAACAAAAACTGAAATGACATTGTGTCATTCAGTTCTTTCAGGGTGACTATTGATCATTTTCTTACAATTTTTTGAAGCTCTCTCTGCACTACATAAGATGGCACCAATTTTAGTAATCATTTAGACTGTTTCTTATTTTAAGGCAATTGCTCATTCATTGTGGCATCATGAAAGAAAAGTTTCTTCTTTACTATAATATAGATAGAAAACACACCAAAGCTAACTATTTTTTTTGTTGAATGGAGAAAGATTCCTGAATGGCAGTAATTTACACAACACAGGTTTTATGTAGGTTTGTGTTGCTGACTGTATGCAGTTATTCATGCATGGAAGATGGGAGGTTTATAGTCACAGAGAAGATCAACTTGCCTTATACTTACTGGATAAAAAGCAACAACCAAAACCATCCTCAGAAATATAAAATCCAGCTGCCCTTAACTTAACCAAAACCAAAATGGAACAACATCTTCAGACCATGCAATATTTGAAACAGAACTGCCTAGTAAATATAATTTTTTGGAAAACTGTTCTTACACAGAAATATATATATTTCTAATGACAGTGCATTTATCCCACAATCTATGAAAAATAAATCAGGCTCTCTGCATTTCTCTCTCATTTTTCAAATGTGCAAAGATTTCAGCAGATTTCCACATGAAACTTTTGCATTGATTTGTGTTTATGAAGTTTAGAGGAAAACAGTTCTGAAAGGAAGAAAAGGAGGATGTGAGACAGTTTGCCTCTGGTCTTTACATTCCCTCAATACCTGCTGGAATGGAAGAAATAGGAGACACTGTGCCAGTGTCCATTATATCCTTCAGCAGAATTTTATTAAAATAAAAAAACAAAACCAACAATATTGCCAAGGGAGCATCTGCAACACACTCTTACATATTCATAAGGCAGTTTACATATTGCATCTGCTAGATGTTGTTGATGCAAACCACAGATTGTTCACTTTATGTGGTGGTTTCTGTTTCTTACTGTTTTTCAGACCTACAGTTTAAAAACTGCAATTCTAGCTTTGAATTCTCTGAGATGTGTCTCATGGCATTCATCATCATTCACTAAACATGGGATTAAAACTAAAGACAAAGAAATAATTGTATAGAAATGTGTCCATATTTTACAAATAAATAATTATATAACAAATTCCTAAAAATTCTACTTGTAGGGGAGGATTTTATATACCCTGTGGCTAAAGAAAATAAAGACAGATTTCCAGCAAGGTTAGCTGGTCATCCCAGTTCCTTTGGGAACAAGGTATGACAGAATCTATGTCTGCTTAAATCTTAGCTGCTCTGTTCCAACATAAAATTATTTCCAGATTCATCAATCCATTTTTTTTTCATAAAAATATTTGAAGAAAAAGAAAACACCTTAGAAAAAGGGTTATTTCAAACTGGCTTTGAAAGACACCTAGAGACAAAATGAATTCTATATAACCAATGACAAGTCTGGATACCTCTAGTGAAGATCTACAAACAGTTGCAGTGAGTGAAAACACAGACCCTGTTATAGTCAACAGAATAATTTTATTAAGCATGAGAGAATTTTTATGTTTTGCTGTTTACAATTTAGGATCAAAACTGTGCAGACAGGCAGGACACTAACCAAACTGCAAACAAATGGCAGAGCAGGATGCTTCTGCTCTTATCACAAACACTCTCACACATCCCTCACACATCCATTCTCACTTAAGTATTTATGGCTTGTTGCATCCTGAACTGCTGCTACTAAAGTCCAGGGTAAGGAATTTAGAGTAAATTATCCATACATATAATGGATATATTGCATGATATCCAGAGGTGTTTAATTCAGCCACCTGGTAAGATGTTCAGAGTCCCAGGCACACTTGTGGAGGGTGCAGGTTTCTTCCTCCTGAGGAACCCGGGGGGATATCCTTGGTCTCAGGGCAGTACAGAGAAAAGAGACAATCAGGGAATAGAGAGGGAGTGGCTCAGGGACATAGGAACAGGGGAAGGAGCCAATGGGGTCTCAACAGATTTTGGAGGGAATCTTCTTGTGTCTCCCTTGACCAGGGAATGCCCCCCAGGGTCTCCACAATGGCTTGGTCATGATCCTTTGGTGCGTGCTTTCTCATGGAGATATTAACATTGAACAGCAGTCACTTCTACAACAGTCATAAAAGATGAACTGAGGTGATAAAGATCACAGACAAGAACAGAAACAAATGTTGTCCTTGGAAATGCATGATGGTAAAAAGACCAAACAATGTGATTATATCAAGGAGCATTTGGAAGGAGTTGTCACTTTCAACATTTCCTTTTGCAGTACTCATCAAGATGGCTCCAGTTCAAACAAACTCAGACATATGTCACCCTGATTTTTAAGATGTTCTAAGCCTTCTGATGTTTACATTCTTGTAACAAACTTTCTCTTTCTCGTTCTCAAACTTTCTCTTAAGAAGCTATACAGATGAAATTATTAGTGCTTTTACTAAGTCTAAAATGGTAAAGTGGTTTTATAAATTACTATTCTATTTCATTGCAATTAGAGGGTTTATTATGCTAACCATGAAAATTCCTGATTATAAACCTGCCTTCTCCTAGTAAGCTGTTTCTGTGAAAAAAGTTAGAAATTTTTTAATCACATAGAAAGAGAAGTGAAAAGCAATAGAAAAAAGAAAATAAGTGTACTTTTTACCTTATTCAGAAGAATGTCATCTCTTTTCTCAGTCAGAGGCAACATGCACAGCAAATGACAAACATTTCATTTATTGCATACAAAAGAGATTATGAGATGGTCATATGGAATCACAGTAAGTAAATAAGCCATTTATTGTTATCTTCTACTCCTACACTTCATTGTATTATAAAGTGGAGCAGGCTATCCTATGGCCTTTTGTCCAGAAGACCAAAACATTGTATTTCCCGAGAATGCCTTGAATAACTCTTTAATCACCTTAAGCCATTAAACCAAATAATAGACTTGTCTAGATAATATAAAAGTGTACATTTTTATTTTGAAGATTATGTAGCATCCTTATATGTTACTCTCTTTCAAAAAAGCAGTCACCCCCTTTGGCTGTTCCACTTCACAAAATAAACTACCAGTATGAGATTTATACAAACTAGACCAAAAAAAAAAAAGGAAAGAAATCCACAATGGTTATTCAAACTCCCTTATCTGTACAGAAGTTAGAGGGCTCTAACTCTGATTTTAGAAGGATCAGAGTAGACAGATGGGATATGAGAGCACCCATGGCAGAATGTCTCAAAGCTGAGGGACTTTGCCATAAACTGCCTCATTCCTACTATAGGCTTGCCCTTCAGTGTTAAGAGATCTACCAGTACAAATTTATATGATGAAATATAGATGTGTTTAGCTGAAAAAGTCCCCATTATTTGATATTGAAGCTTTTCTAATATATCAGGTTCTTTATTATTTTAAAGCTGCATCTTTATTTGATGTTAAGAGTTCATTAAAAAAAAAAAAGAAAAAATGAAAAACCCACAAAAACAAAAACCCAAACCAACTAAACAAACAAAAAACCAAACCAAACAAAATCCAAAACAAAATCCAAACAAAACCAAAATCTGAAGGAGAAAGAACTATTCCGACTACTTCATCTTTTAAAACTGTTACTCTCCCTACAGAGATTATTGAGCAGCTTACCAGGCTTTTTGTTGCTTAGTGTGATCAAAGCACTGTAAAAGCAAATATATTTGAATTCTGTTTTTCTTCAGAAATATTGTTTATTCCAAGTAACATGATTTAGAGTGGTTAAATTATAAGTCAGTCAGCACATGCCTTCAGTGCTTGGAATTAGACCTCTGTGTGCATTTGAAGAAATTTTAAAGGCACAATGTGAAAAGCAGTGGTGCATGAAAGTTAAATGTTCAAGAAAGGACAAGACATATCAACTTCTCCTTGCTTGATTGGAATACAAAGTAGAATATGTAACTTTGCAGAGATATTAGCATTGGAAGAAAACCCTAGAAATGCCTTCCACATTTAAAATGAAATGCTGCAGGACATCATATTGCCGTAGTGAAGTCATTTTTCATCCGTTCATGGCAAGATCTCTCTGCTCTCTGGCAATACCATGTATTATTAAACAACCTGCCCCCCAAGTGAACAGTATTACTATGAGATCAAAAGTTTGGAATTTGTGATAAGCACCCACAATTATCCTAAAAATAAGAATATATCTTCTTATTTCCAAACGTGGCCTATTAATGTCAGCAACCACAGCAGCAGCAATGCTTTTCAAGAGGAAAGTTCTTACCTGGATATTTGCTGGAGATGCCATCCTGTCCAAGCCTCCCACCACTGCTGTGCCTCCAGCATTGTCCTTCCTCTCCCCCATGGCTTGGTCTGCTCTTGGCATTCCAGCTCTCCCTTTTTTCACCTGCTTCTAGTCATCTGACTTCTTGAGATATTTTTCTTTGAAATCAATGTTTTCTGGTTATTTAATTACATGGATCTCTAACTAGCTTATCATTTAATGAATAGATTAATTTATTGATCACTTACTTGGTGTGTCTACTACCAAACTAATAGCTAATATATTCTGTGATTTATGCACCCTGAATTGCCTATTTTTTTACCTCATCTTGGATTACATGATATTTAATTAATCCATTGTTTTATTGAGTCTTTTTTTTAATCACCATTTTAAAGTTAATTACACTGCTATTTTGCATAAAAAATTACCTAATTTGGTACCTATTTCTTCAGTCCTTTCTCATTTCTCAACTTTTTGCCCATGATATATAGCATCTGTCATACTTTCTCTGCAATGCATTCAGTTCCTTAACATCAATTCTCTGAATGGTTACTTTCCCCTTGTACCTTTCTATCAGCTTTCCTCAAACATAGCTTGTCTGCATTTATCAATTAGGTGCCACCAATCTTTCAATAGCCCTCCAAGGGAAAGAGGACCAAAACACTCAAAAAATCACTGCAAAACCTCTCAGAAAATCTGAAGAAAAGATAGGACTGAAACTCCATGGTACTGTTTCACTGATGGATCTATATATGTTCAAATTTGTGTCTTTTTAGCTTCTAATCTGGATTGTCTAACTTTATTTTACCTATCTCTTTTCCACATCTCTGTTCACTATCTTTCTGGAATTAAAAATAACCCAAATGAAACAGATTTTAGGCAATTGCATATGCTAGATTAGTTCCTTGTAACTTGACAAAGCTTTGACAATATTTGCAAATCTTCTACTGAGTTAATATGAAGCTTAACATTATTTTGTAAGACTTCTAGTCTTTAGGCCCCAAAGGTGTACTCTCTATTGTACTCCTCTAAAGAGGCAATGGACCCTGACATCTTATCATCTATAACCATCAGATTGCTGGAAATGGAGTTAACAAATCCAGAATTTTTTAATTGGAATCCCAAGTATCTGTATTGTTCTGCGGACTGATGGAGAAAATATTTCCAGCTATAGAAATGGAAGTCAGACACATGTAACTCTATTTATTCCTTTAAATGGAAATTAAAAAAACATCTACCTAAGTCACAGAGCAGTCCTGCCATGACTGTGGGAACCTCAGCTTACTTTCCATCTCCTAAATATCAGCCCACACCTTTCAAAACATCTCCAGGATACAGTCTGTTACGTGGAGTTGGTGGTTGGAGACAGAGACGACACAGCCTCCAGGATTTTCATGTGACAGCAGCCTCTTTTATTGCCTGCACCTTCCCTAAACAGGAGGATTTTGAATCTCCTGGTCCAGACAGCTCATTGGTCTGGCTTAAAAACCACCCAGCCCTTGTGCCAGTGAGATGTCTGCAGCTTAGGGTGATTGGGTGAAGTCCCTGTATGTATTCAAATTCTTCCTATCATCTCTCAGCCAGGGACTTGTTTGTGGAACCGAGATGGGTTTCTCATTTCTAGCCAAATTAATTGCCCACTACAAAGCAGCTTGTACTATGACATTGTCAAACTCAAAACACAGACAAAAGTGAAAAGTCAAATTCAGCCCTCAACATTTTTAAGGGCTGAATAATGGTGGCTTTTAGGGAATAAGATTATGAGCCACAGAGTTTCTCTTGAATAAACTTTGGACATAGTCTGTCAGAAAAAAAAAAAAAAGGAATTCCAGGTCTCAGGTGTCTTCAGGAAAACACCAAGTATCATACAGAAAATATTATATATCCGTTGTGTGTAAATGGAGTTCTCTGGTCCACAGGTACTTGCCATAAACCTTGGATTCTCTAAGCGCCCTCTTTTAAGAAAGTAATTAAATTATCTCCGTCTCAGTGACACAGTCTTATCATTTGTGTTTAATTGATGATGTCTCTCAGAGTTTAGATGGAGTGGCTTCAAAGCAGATGCCTTGTCTTTAGGGTGTAAATTTTAGAATGTATACCTCCCCACAGAAAAGTTGAATAATAAGGGACAATGGAGAAGAATTTAATAATGCCAGCAGCCAGGGACATGATTAATGCATTAGCAAAGGGATTTCTAATGCACCCCATGGGAAATGATAAATCCACAGAGTTCTGTTTTAATGGTCTAAATCTTACTCTTTCAATAACTGGGAAGCACTGAATTTTTGTTTACTACAAAGCTACAAAATTACTTTGGCGGGCTTGTTATAAGATGGAAAAACATTATCCAAGGTTTTTTTGGTTTTGCACTCATTAGTCTTGCAACTTGCAGAAAAAAATTAGGAGAAAAGGAGAGAAACAAAGCAAAAAAGTAACCAAAAGCATTCAGTGTTGTTCCTTAACTAAAATGCTTCTCTTAGAGTAATTCCCAATGTTCCCTATAAGCAAATTGCACAAAACCAGAATGGTCCTGGATGTGGTAATACATTCTCAGAAGTAATGCATTAGTTACCACTGGCAAGGGTGTGAGCATTTCTGATCCTGTGAGTTTAGATAGAGACCACAGACCTATTACTGTAACTTAAACATTTGGTGTGTGCATCTCATTCCTTTTAATTCATGCCTCATGAGCTAATCCATTTCAAAAAATCTCATAGTTCACAATATTATTCTAATTTTTGCAATTTTTTATGTAATTAGCAAGTGCTGAGAGAGGTAGCAATTTTTTAACTCTCACCAGCTTGGAGAGACAAAACATTAAATCCTTGATTTAAGTGACTGTAACGATGTTTATTGAGTGACAATTTCTAGTAATTTACTCTGTTTACATTTCTTGTAATATGGGTAATTTAAAATGCAAGTTTATCCTTTAAAGCAAAGCCAGAAAAGTCAAGCAAATGTGTTTTGGTTTTTGGTAACTTCACTTTTTCTAGTTCAAATCTCTTTGTCTAGTAGATTTTATTTATTAGAAAGGGAATAAACTGAGCAGGAACATTTAGTGCTGTGCACTCTAAATAGCACCATCAATGTGGGGTTTTTTGATCATTGCATTTTTTAAAGCACTATCTATTTCTATTTTAACATAGGCAGAAGTTCCTATTTATGTCTTTTTGTTCTATTCAATAAACTCTATCAATTATTACTATCTGTCCTTTATCAGAAGAAATATATATTCAATAGCAGGAGAGGTTACAAGTTACTTTAACTTGGTAGAGATTAGAACAAATTAGAAGTAGCATTAGATCATTAGACATCTCAATACCCTCCTGGAGGAATCTAAATGCTTTTTTTGATGATTACTTCTTGTCCTTCAGGCATATTTGTTTCAGAAAAATATTTTCTGCATGTAATATGTACTATTTCCTAAGTCAAATTCCAAATATTCACATCTCCAAATGAAGAGGTAGGATCTGTGATCTTGCATCACAGAATCAGAAGTGTGCATTAAAATTATATTTCCCTCAGTAACTTAAAAACCAAAAAATGTCTGAAAGGTCAAAAATATAAAGTAGTAACTTGATTTAGTAATTAGTAGTATGTTGTTTTGTACCAAATACCTTACTTGTTTTGTGTCTGAGGAGCTAGGAGTGTTATTTCAGATTTTGTAAAATTTTCTGTAATATTCTTAGTAGCTAACATGTTTGGGAAAGCAGAACACTTAGCATGAATAACTTGTATTCTTTAACTGTCCCTCTATTTCCCCATATTTGTTTCTATCTCTATTTTCTATCTGCTCCAAAGCATTCAACCTTTAGTTTATTCCCTTTCTTGGAGGCAGTGTGCAAAGAGTTGCAAAGTGAAGGAGACAGATGAAATGTAACAGAAGTTCCCTGATATGAACATGTAGACATAACTCCCACGCCTCAAAATCCAAAGAAGCCCAGCAGCCAGACACCACTAAATTGGGCTTTGCAACTTCCTCCATTACAATCACAAAATTTCCAGAGGTAATATGTCCCCCCCCACCAACACCCCTTGTTTCTCAGGTTATCAGGTCTTTGGATTCTGATGACTCTCACCCTAGAGGAAAGCAGCCTTAAAGTGATAAAGGTGATAAAAGCAATAGAAGTGATAAGAGTGAAAAAGACTACTACCATCTGGGTTCCCACTTATTACTCTGTCATTGGAAAGATTTACCAGCTGATGCCTCCAGGTACATAATAAAGTGTGTTAATGCTATCTTGGCCAGTGGATTACTCCTCTGAACATCTAAGCTCTATTCATATCTGTGCTTTCAATTGCATGTGTAATTTAGAGCAAATTACTGACAATCTCCCTGTTCTTCTCCACTGTAAAGCTAAAAGTGTGAATTTTCTCATTGTGCAGCACTTTAAAGCTTTATGGGTTACAAATACTATGTAATTGATTATTGCTAGAAAGTTGAAATCATATGCATATTTATTGCATTTGTTTGCTTCCCTGTTAATTTCATAAAATAGTATTAAAATCCATGCATTAATTCCATTTATTTTAATACTTTTCCATTATTTTATATATGACAGTTTGGGCAATTTTCCTATATATATAAGCAATTTAATGTTACTTATAAAATAATGGAAAATTATTAAATTTACACATTCAGTTGTCTTTCACCTGAAAATATTTAAACAATAGTTGTTCATGCCATAAGAATGAGAGTGAGACTAATTCTTAAATTTTTCCTTATGTCTTATAGTTTTAGTGTCATGCATACAGTAAAATAATTAGATCTTTAGAATATTTAGCAACTTATTACATTGACCACATATGATCAAATTATATGGAAGAAAAATATATTTCACAAATCTTTATAACATTGATTACAGAAAATTTGACCACATTCTTCCTAAAATCAATCTTCATAAACGTGGGACTGTGTCACTATAGGACACGAAACAACACAAGCGCACACCGCTGCTCTCAAGGTGAAGGGAAAGTTTATTTTCTGACTACAACATTTATGGTTTTCCAAAAGTGACAGTGGATTGGAGGGTGAAAGTGCCACCTCTCCAATGACACTGGACAAACCAACAGTCCATCAAATTTCTCCTCCTCCATAAAAGAATGCAAAACAGTAAGCTATTTACAGAAAGTATGTGAGAGTTCGCTACAAGAATGTAAACATCAGAAGGCTTAGAAAATCTTAAAAAATCAGGGCGACAGGACTGCTTGTGTTTTATGGATAAAATTGTGTGCAGGAACAGAAATTGAAAGAAACATTTATTAGTAACTATGGCAACGAAAGTTTCCTTCATATTGTAGTCTCTCTAATAGAATTTCCAGACTCCCCCAGACAGAGAACAGAAGCAACAACATAGGATGGAACCTACAAATTTCAGCTTTGAGAGACATGAACTATTAATGAATGGTTACAGAAGATTATTTTGAGATCGCTTCCTTGAAATTAAGTAGCACTTATGACATAAAATGATGCACTTCCATGTATGCTACAAATTAATAACATCTGTCACAGATGTTCTCAAAGATGGAAAAATGTAATATATTTGTATATTTGGTTCCATTTCTTTTAAATAACACAGCCTCACAAGGAACAATTTTGGTCTCTAGGCAGGAAATGTCTCTAAACACAAAATCTTTCTTGGTCATCCATTTTCCTTAAGAACAACAAAATCATGCTTTCTGCCTTTTGCATTAGGAAGAAATAGAACATAACTAACCTCAAATTACACTCCTATTTTCAAATGCATAATTCCACTCTTAAAACTATTCATTTCTCATAATAAATGTGACCTACAAGTGAAGGAAAAAGTATTTTTATATGAAATGAAAATGGATTTGCCTTAATTCTGATGGCTGACCTCAGTGAAAATAAACTTCCTTGTATTTATTTGTTGCCTGAACATGTTATTAAACTTACCTATAAATAAAGCAGAATACAAAGAGAATAGAGGACCTTCAGGTTCTGCAAGGCCTTTGATTAGCTACACATCCCTAAAATAATGTCTGTAAAATATGGACCCAAACATGTTTTTCTCAGTGCTAATGGGCTTATATATGCAATTTGTGAGATTAGGCACAACATTTCAACAAAAGCTGTTTTACATGTTTTGTGTGAGTGGAAATGTTAAGAAATCTTTATTCCTCTCAGTTCACAGTAAGGAAACAAAGCATAAGCAATGCTATGAACCTTTCCATTTGTTTTTTGTGCAATAGTCATGGTCAAAGCTCTATGCTTCTTTATGCAAAGTTCATAACTCATTAACCAGGCTAGGCAAAAACACAGGCAGCAACTCTTTTTACTTTTTCTATTCTACTCTTTCTGGCACGGTCACTGCCGTTAGTAGTTCCACAAAAGCCGTAGTCCTGAAATGGCTTTGAAAGGGTTCACATTCTATGACTTTTCTGCCTAGCACTACCCAACTAACAACTAAATAATGTAATAAAAGTAGAAACATATCCTGAAAACCCTAGGTATAATTGAATATTAGTTTAGGGGTTTTTTTCTCCTCAGTTATAGGGCAATAACATAAAAAAATTGCCTTCAATTTCATTATATGTTTTGTCTGTTTAAATGTATTTAAGATAAACTTGCTATTATGTTATGCAGTATTTTTATGCTTCTGCAAGTGACAATACAGGGAATAACAGCTAGTGTTAAAGCATAATGGAAAGAGAATTATTACAATGTAAAGGATTTCACACCACTTCTTTGCTAAGCACATACATTTGCCTAACTTTTAGGAGGTCTGAAACAGAAAGGTTGATTTGATTGCCTTTGTTCTCCAAAATGGAAGCAAAATGAAAATCTATGTATCCATTAAAAAAAGAAAGTTATTGATAATCCTATAGTTATCTGAAATCAACTGACCATTTGAAAGATAAGTGATCCACCCAACTTTGCCTGTCTTCCTTAAGGACATAAAATAATAAGTGAAGCAGTGTCTTTATAAAGGTATTTTATTTGTTACTATTAAAAAAAGTCCCTGATAAGATTCAGTCTATAATCTGGGGACATTTTCAAGAATTTACTAAAAATAGTTCTTATTATTGAATACAGATTTTAATGAAGGTAGGAACCTAGGAGGTAAGGAGCCATGGTACGTCATTGCAAACCATACCTGAAATTGTACATTTCCAGAAAGTTTGGAATTTATTTGTGTATCCTTGCTGGCAAAAGTAAAATACACAAAGAACCAGACAGCTTACATAATCAGAACATGACAATTATTAGGGTTTTGTATTCCAGGAAGAAATCAGATCATATTCCCTTTTACTTTCTGAGAGACTGAGTTTGATAGGCCAGGTAGTTGTGAAGAAAATTGATATAACATACAAAAATAAATGGGCTTTCTCTCTGATGCAGTTCCTAGCATGTTAACAAATTTTATTATTTTCATCATTCATTTCTGAATAATTGTTGCATAGTTTCATTTTTATGCCCCTTTGTTTTCTTCCCTGTGTAATAATATAAAATTCTAGCTTAGGGTTAAAATTTTCCGACAAAAGCTTTTTCCAAGATTAATTTTATTTCTTCCATGTTGGAGGGGGAGAGGGAGGAATCAGCATATGATATTAAATTCTTTTCCAATAGTTCTACTGATATTGCTATATATTTCATCATCTTCAGATAACTTTGAGGAATTTTGTCACAGGTTTTTGTGTTTTTCAAAATGCCAGAATTTTATCAGAGACATTTAAAATAGGTAACATGGAACTCAGTCTTCATATGGCCAGTACTGCAAATTTAAGGCTTATTTTTCTTCTAAAGAGAATATTTAAGCACATCTTAGATTACAAAGCCCAAGAAAAGTATTTATAATCTCATTGTGAAAGACAAGAACACATTAAAAACCTAAAGGAGCAATCTCACCTGAAGCATTCAAAATTTAAGAGACAGAACTCCTGGAAATGCCAAAGGGCAATTCTCAATCCATAATGCACATCCACAATTTACCAGGAAGTTGTGAATATTTTTATAGTGATTAACTTGTGTTCTTTCAGGCTTCCACATGAAGAAGATCTTATCCTAATGCCATGCCCTGTCAATTGAACTTGAAAAGGACATACAAGCCCTTACTTTCTCAAACATAGAAATTTATAAGAATACTAGAAATTTTTGTATATTATAAAAATATTTTATTTAATTTTATAACTTGAAAAACAAAATATAATTGAGATTAGTGAGGGGTTTAGTTTTTGATTTCTTTACTCACTTTCTTCTTTTCCAACAGCAATTGTCCAGGGAGAGAAACAACAAATACCTCTTTTTGGACTGCTCTACCATAACAGATTTAGGTTTACAGTGCACCCACATTCACTCTTCTCTCCCTCAATCTAATTAAGGACAAAACTGATATCCCAATCTTAATTCAGGAAGAAATTTCCCTCCTCTAAAACAGACTAAATTATTTTTTTAAGGATTTTAATTCTCTCATGCAGGATGGAATTTTAATCTAGGTCTAGAAGCTGCTTTGTAGCTTCTGTTACATTTAAGAGGATGCATGAAGGATATGAATCTATATTTAAAATTTGATGCTTGAATTCATAATTTTTTGAGCTGATTAGAAATTGAGACAGACATCTTTCTGATTATAGTGACATTGAAAAATTACTCAAGTTTCAGGTACATAAAATAGATTTGTGAAATACACAGATATTTCTCAGCATTCCACATTTAGCACTAATCTTTCATAGTGGCTTTCGGAGAGTAAGTGAGAAATAATGTCTTTGACCTCAAGTAAAAACAGATTAAATTCTTTGGCACAATGAACAGAAAATCTGTATGCCTGTGAATGTGTGATACTTAAACAATTTCATGAAAGTCCTTGAAAGAAAATGGATTTCTTTTCTCTGATCTTACACTTCTGTAAGATCTTTAAGACAAAAATACAGTGTAACCAATTCACATATCAATCTAAATTTCACTTTTGCTCTTGCATTTAAGAGCCTCTTTGTTCTGTGTTCTATTTTGGTGAGATAGCAGAGCTGTAATTTATTTTCAGCCACTTGGTATTTACAGACATCATGAATAGCTTTTCAGAAGGGGCCAGTAGAACTGATAAGAATGTATTGATCTGTATTTGATGCTTGAGCTTACCACATGCAACTTTCCTATGGAAGTTTTATCTATGAAAAGGTGTTTTAGTGCCACACATGCTGGTTCTGAGCCCTGAGCAGTCAGGTGGCAGGAATAACACATCAACCAGCTCCTTCTTCCCCTGAAGCTGGAAACCAGACTGATCAGAAACCCAGCCAAACCTCCAGGGTAGCCCCTCTCACCCTTTTTTTCTCACATTATCACCTGCATTGTCCCCCACCCCTAGCCAGGGCCATTTCAATGGAATGTTGTGACACCTAGTTACATCTTTGGTTTTTTAAGTATCTGTAGTTATTGCTTGCTAGCAACAAATGGAACAAAATTCCATGAGAGAAAGAAACAAAAGGGGAAAAAAAACAATCTTAATTCCCAACAATGTTGTATATCATTTGATTGCATGAACCAAACACTTTAGTTTGATCTAAACACCAAATCAGTGATTTGAATGAATGAAATCCCTCCCACTACGAAAACCTTGCCCTTTTCACCACACTATATTATGTTAGTAATGAAATTATACATTAGACATGTATAATTTTACATGTTAGACGGGACTTTAAATGCAAGTGCTACAACTTTTTGTTGCAAGCAATAGCTGTAATATGCAGTCATTTCAGACTGCAATAAAACATGATGGGAATGCAACAGGGTCATCAGATACCACATGTCAAATGCTTTTAGTCGTTTGGAAACTGGACTAATGAATGTATTAAAAAAAAAAAAAAAAAAAAATAAACCACCACTAAAACACCCAGTTTTGAAGAGGTTTTAAAAGATAGGTAAATATGATAAGTAGACTTGATCCCAGGTTGTAGTTTGGTTGAATCTGACTGAGGAACAGCAGGTCTCATGTCCCATGATGACTCTCTGAGCAGCAAAGCTCCTGATCCATGGATATGGTACTGAAAGTGCCTCAGAAAAACATTTAGAAAAGTTAGATCAAAGTGGAACAAAGTACAGAACAAGGCACCAGAGCTAAAACAAAGAAATCTATCTTGTCTATGCTATTGACTGGCAACCATCTACTTCACTCTATAAATGTTCTGATCAGGATGGCCCCAGTTTAAAATCTCCCTGAACTGAAGCTGAACTGCTTGCCAAGCAACTCCCCCTGGAGCAGAGACTCCTGTCAAGGTCTGAGACCACTTATCTGAGACAATGAAATCCTTCCTTGCCCAGGGTGGAGAGATCCTTTATTCATGACAAATCTTCAGTAAGTAATTGATAACATGCTAATTAACACTAATGAAACATCACTAATTCATGTAGCTGCTCAATATTAATAATTATAAACTTTGTATAGATTATTCTTTAGACATAAACTATTGTCTGAGACTGAGAGAACCAGGCTGCACCTAGGATCCACAAGAAGTTTAGAAAACAAGGGGAGTCCATTCTGTACCTCATTACCCAATGAGAGGATTTTCCTTATCTTTTGCATCTCCAATCTCTGCATCAATTGCCCTAAACTCAGTTTTTCCTCGTGTGTTTCTGCCATGCATTAATTAATAAGGTGAGCCTTGACATCAGACTTATTGAACAGTAAATCACTGTTAAACTTAGTTAAATTCCATAAAAATTACTGAACTCTGCCAAATTATTATTGTACCTCAAGAAAACATTTTACTGGTTATATGTTTTGAGTGAGACTATACCACTACACTCATCAGCAACATTAAACAAATGATCCCAAAATGAGAGTCAATTTAAATGTGATGCCTGTGAATAATTAGTCGGCATATGTTTCTTCCTGTCTGTATAAATTCCAAGGAGGGAGGACCATAATAAGAAAACAAACCCCATTGTTGAGCTCCACTGTGGGGAACTGTGAGTAGTTCTTTTAAAAATAGATGATCTAGGAGGAAATTAAGTCAAATGAGACAACATTGTATCTGAGAATCATTTATTGGGAATGAAAAAAAAAGGAAAAAAACAAGAAAAAAGGTGTTGCCCTACTAAAGAGGACTAGACAAGACAGAAGAGAAGGAAAGAAAATGGTTTGGACTTCAGCCAGCATGCCACCAAGCACCCAAGCGAGAGCATGAGGGAGGAGTGAGAGAGGGCAAGCAAGGGCCAGCGAGGGCAGGAGAGCCAAAAGGCAGGAGCCAGGACAAAAAGGACAAAAAACAGGTGTAGCAGTTTGACTGCTGGCCAAACGCCAGTGCACTCATGAAAATCATCTATTTATCTTCCTCTGATATAAGTAGAGCAGAGGAAGGAAAAAACCCAGTTAAACTAAAGCTCATATGCTGCTATTGAGTCAGGGGCGGAAAGAAAGATTCCAGTCTTCAGGTGGATCAGAAGCCTCAAGAAGAATCTTTATTAGCAAGAAGCAGTGAGCTTTATATTCTCACTCACTAAGTGGGACCAGATTGGTCTCAAACTAGAATACATCTCACATTATTGGTGTGCTATGAATAGCACGCTGTGAAGAACCATAACTATAAACAATGGTTACAGAAAGAGAGACAATAATTATTTGAATTCTTTTATTTGAATTCTTTTGTCTAAGATTCCCAGGCTCAGCCTCGGAGAAATTGTCTCTGTGCTTCCTTCGACTGAGCTGAGAATATCCACACTCATAAGGTTGAGATAAGGATTAGGAGAAAATGCCTTAGGGGTAAAAAAGACTCAAAGCTTAATAATGTGTAAAGAAACCTTCAATAACAGAACTAAAGAGAGAATGATAAGAACTAAAATAAACCTCTAGAACATCCTTCCTCCCCCTAGCCTCTCTCTCCTTCCCATCAACAATGTAAAGAGACAAAACCTGAAATTTTGAGTCAGTTTACATTTCCAAAAAATAAATTCTTCTTCAATTCACTTAGGTATAGGAGTGTCTCCTGCCATGCCACAGGAAATAGTTTTTCATGGTTTTAATTTTCAGAAATAGCAGCCCACCTGGAAATCTGCAATCATGACGTCCCTCCCATGTTTTGGCAGTCTTTCCACAACTGCCCCTGTGGATCACTGTCTTATTGGGTGCAATTTTTTAAGGATGAGCTGTTGGAGTAGAGAAGCAAAAGTTTTCTTCTATCTCTGAAAGGAAATGTTCTCTTCCTTGATTTCTGGAAGCAAATGTTCTCTTCCATTTCTGAAAGCAAAGGTTCTCTCTGTTCAAGTCAGATCACAACTTCTTTCAACATCTATATTCTCCAGTTCTCTTCTGAGCTGTGGATGAACGCTGTATCCCCCCATGTGCTGTATGAATTACAGGGAAATAGGCTGGTGCATTATATTCTCACCTTGGCTTGCAAAAGGTTTTCAGTTCTGAAACTGCAGCATCTCCTTCCTTCTTTCCTCTGGGCTTCAGTCCCTCCTTCACCACTGACCTTGGTGTCACCCTGTTGTTTTCTCTGTGTGCCTTCATTTTTCCTTTTCTCTGACTTAGGAGAAAATTGGCATTCATAGATTTATTTGTTCTCAGATGGAATTCTGCAGCACTGAAAAAGGTTACTCTTGCCTGGTCCTCTAGGGGATGTCTTCCAAGCCAGACTCGACATACTTCACAGGCTGAAATGCATTGTCTTGCAATTTTCCCTGGTGACAAGACAACCTTGAGTATGTGCTTCTAAGGACTGGGGTCATTCCCTCTTGGGCTCCCTAAAGCAATGGATGTGGTTTAACATTTGTGAGTTTTGAAGAGGCAAGATTTTGGGCCACCTCTAACACTCAGATTGGTGGTTGGTGGATCCAAAGGACCACTGTAGCCCCAAGTTGTCGAGCCACATTCTCCCTTTCAAAACACCCAGTCCCCATAAGCTTAGAGGAAACTTCCCTACTGCCATGATATCTGTGACTCTTGTTTCCTCACCTGGTGGTATCAGACTGACTGCAGCAGTGTCTGCTGACTGTGATACCCCAATGCATGTACTATAAGCAAGGACCATTTAGATGGGACAACCCAGTGAGTGGCAGCATCCTGCTTAGTCAGGGATGATATCGGAGTCCCAGTGTCAACTAAACATTTCAGTAATTGTTTCTTAAGTCTGGCAGCTGCTGTTAGTAAAATGTCTCCGAAGCCTTTTCCAATAGGTCTGTGCAGAGACCGTCCCCACCCTTTTCAGGATTCCCTTCCACCCACTCTGCATCCAGATTAGCCTGTCTTGTGGGCAGGAGATCCCATCCACCCTGATTGGTTTGGTGGGTGAGGGGGGAATTCTGGGTGATAGCCTTGGGCAGAGATGGCTGTGCCTCATCCCAAGAGTCTCAGATCTGCTCACAGCTACTTTTAGGGGTCCATATTTTTGCCCAAAATTAATTCATTCTTGGGTGACATCTCTCCAGCTTCAGACATTGTCTCCCTGGGTCAGGGCATTCCCTGCAAGGGAAGAGGCAGTACCTTCCTGAGCAGCAGCAATCTTTTCTAGGGGTGCTAAAGTCTGTATCCTTCCCCGCAATTGAATACTGGCTGGTATTCTAGAGTTGGGAAGCCCATGAATTAGAGTCATTCTCTCAGCATCTACTGAGATGGGGGATTCTTGGAAGGGGACTAGTTCACAGTTTGCCCTCTGGGTCAAAGACCACAGCGCCCAGCAGTCTCCACTGGTGAGGAAAACACCAGGATCCCAGTAATTCTCTGCTTCATTCTCACTGAGCAAGATTTGGTCTCTGCCGCTTAAGGAAACACACCAAACATATTCGGTTTTGGTTTTGCAGGGGTAGCAACTGAATTCACTTTTCAATTTAACAAGCTCCATAGCTGTAAAAGGCACGTCTTCAGTTGTTATAAGGGGAGCCTGATCCTGGCCATTTTCATATGCATATTCAGCTCTTACTAAGGGGCTGGATCGGAGAGGCAAGCGAGTGAGTGGGTGCTCAGGCAGGAGGTTCAGAACCTTGGACAGAGACATGGCAGGGATTGCGGCCATGGGCTGGATGGAAGAGGCTGGTGGCTCCGGCAGGAATGCAGGATGGAGCCGGCAGGCTTCTGGCAGGAACACAGGGAGGCAGGACAGGCAGTGGCTGGGACGGGCAAGGGGGTAGGGCAGGTCATAGGCTACACACGAGGCTCCGAGATCAGACAGTGTCCTGCCAAGTGCCCAGCAAGAGGGCAAGTGTGGAGTGAGTGAAGACAAACAAGGGCCAGCAAGGGCAGAAGAGGCAAAAAGCAGGCTATAGCCAGGGCAAAAAGGGCAAGAAAAAAGCTAAGGCCAGGGCAAGAAGCCAACCTCAGCAGGCAGAGGTTTTTGCTTTTGCCAAAGCAAAAACAGTAGACACAGAAAGACCCCCCAGACCCAAAAAGCCCTGACTCAAAAAAGCCCCAAAAAGCCAAGACTCAAAAAGCCAAAGCTAAAAAGCCCCTGAGCTTGTGAGAAAAAAATCAAGATTAAATTGGCTCCTCACACAATGCAGTACCAGCACAGGAAATTTTATTTGAAAGCAACAATAGGCACAAGCATACAAAGATAACAGACAGAAAATACAACTGAAGTTTTCACAACAGTCAAGTATCATTAGGAACAAAAAAATCTAGTTTTCAATATACTACATCATTCAAAAACAATGAAATTTAACATTTTCTTTTCTTATAGTATTGCCTTCTTATCTCCAAGTAGGCATTAAGACTCAGAGGAAACCAGTGTATGTGCATCAGCTGATAATCCCTTCCATAAGCCTTTACATAAAATTATCATACTTATTTGAGATAGTAAGTCTATCCAGATCCACAAGATTCCTCACAAGAATCGCTTGAATGTGAAAATCAAAAACCCATGCGCTGAGGCACCCAGTACGGAACTTCTGAGTTTCTGTTATTAACAATCTCAGCAAGAGAGAAAAACCATTTGAATATGAAATTTTTTATAAAGGGGATGTTCCCTGGCTTACAGAGGACTACTTAATTATCTATTTTATGTCAAAGAATCATAGAATCATGGAATGGTTTGGATTGAAAGGGACTTTAAAGGTCTAGTTCCCACCTCCCCTGCCCATGGCCATCTACCAGACCATGTTGCTCAGAGCCCCATCCAGCCTTGCTTCGAACATTTCCAAGGATGGAGCATCTATAACTTCTCTAGGAAACCCGTTCCAGTGCCTCATCATTTATTTTAAGTAATCACTTTGTTCAAGTACCCTTTGTCTACTTTGCAACTTTGACCCAGAAATATAGCACAGTTCCATGATTGTTGAATTTCTTACAAATACTTTGTGGAACTCATTAACATACCTGGTTCTAGGATGTGATCCATGTTTTTGAACTATTTGTTTACTCTAGTAACTGCCCTCTTGAGAACAGTGTGGGTTTTGGCTTTTGTCAGACTGGATAGCAACAGAATTTTTCATCAGATTAAACCTAAAGCTGCACTGCAAAGAAAAAAGATTTATGACTGTCTCTGGAACCATGAAGACTTAAGGGACTAAGCAAGGTCTTAGTCATCCTGGTAAATATCAAATCATTATTAATGGAGAGACAAGGTCCTGAATAACCCTCATGGTGCTGCTTATGATGTAGCTACATATCCATTTTCTTAAAAAATATTACCTGTATTTGGCATTGAACATGAAGGGGGAAAATATTTTTGACGCCATATTTGACAGGTCAAATCATAAGCTAAAGACTTGCTATTTTAAGCTGTAGACTGTAAACGTATTTTATGTTACAGAATACAGAAATATTAAAATATTATACAAAATTAGAACTCTATGCCTGAGTATTATTGCTAATATTTATTCATAAAGATACCACAAGCCTAGTGTACAGTAGGGGAATCCCAAAATGGGATTGTGAACTGAAACACTTAACTGACACGTCTAACTTTTTGGCTCTGCATCAGATTATTTCAGAAATGCATTTATCAGTTCATTTATGTTACAGGAAAAGGTGTTTCAATTAAACTGAGTAAAACTTTTTTCATGGATAAATTGGAGCGTCTTGCAAGAAAGCTGTACTTCCATCACTTTGTAAACATAACTGGTAAAATTTCTTCATGTATATAAGCTCAAAGAAAATAGAAATGGAATAAGGTGCTCCAGGATGAGTTCCACAGATGTAGGTGTCATTACACTGCACCACAAAGGATTAATTTGCAAGAAATGTTGAGCCCAAATGATTCCAAGAGATCAGCCCAGCTGCAAAGAAGAGCTGGAGTTTCACAGACGAAGCAGAGCTAAATGCAGACTGAGGGACTTCTCACCCTCTCCAGGTAGATCCAAAGCTGAATTCATAAGTAAAAGGACATCCATCATTGACAATACAACATCTTCTGTTTTGGTAACTATATTTAGCATGTCATATTGATAAGGTTTTTTTAATATGGAGAGTGATCTGTTGGGAATTAAAATAAGATTAGCAGGTTTACCAGCATAGCCTTGCAGGCAACAGATTTAGAGAAAAATTAAGAGCAAATAAGAATGGTAAACAATGTTGTTTCTCTCTTTAATCAAGTATTAAAAACAGACAATTGCAATGAAGCTATCGAGAAGTATGGATTACTTGTCTTTTACCCTATTTAGATAGTCAAGGGACTAGTCTTACACAACTTCCAGGCAACTGGAAGCTTCTTCTTCTTTTCTGTTTTGCTTTGAGATTACTGAATTTTTCCCTCTTCCTTTTGAGCATTGATAATACCCATGAGTGCCCAAAAACCCGCCATCTCAAAAATCCAGTTTCTATTTTTTTTTACTATTGAAAACTGCATTGAATTAATGGAGACAGTCTAAGGAAAAGCACTTTTTGTTTGCAACAATCAGCTGCCTTTATGAACTGTTGGAGAACATTGAAATCATAAATATCTAAAGTATTAGTACAGTTGGTGGATGGAATCTATTTAAAGCCTCATATCTGAATAATTATCACTAACTTACACGTACCCAAATGAGTTGGTTGTAGAAAAGCAAATCAGAGAATTCCACCTATTAAACATTATCTGTAGATTTTTATATGGCTATTCTTAGACTTAAAAATCAGGCCCAAATTTTGTTTGTCATCATGTTTCAAAATACAGCTATGGACACGTGAATTTCTACAAGTATTAAATTATTGTTCATGTTTAGAAGGGCACATGTAATAATGAAGAAACTCACACACAGGTTGTTGATGACACAGGTATATGTCAAACCAAGGAGTTCAAAGCACTTCTCAGTTTTTGCATTGAAGGATAGCAGAGGCCAAGGAAAGTCATGCATAGAAAATAAATTAGGAGTTAGGCATACAAGTCAGCTCTCATGACTCCAAGCTGTATGTTTAACAGCTATGCTCTGCCTCTCCCTAGGCCCTTGAATTTGTTTAAATTCTTTGCACCCAATCACCTGAAAGAAATTCTGTCTGCATTGAAATGCAGCTGAACTCAGGCAGAATAAGAAAACATTCATTACAACATGTTTCAGAGACTCAGCCCTCTGGCACATGAATAAAATCAACTCTTACCACCACTTTTATTGCTGTAATTCCTTCTCCAGGCACTATGAGGGGATACAAATTCTGCTCAATTAACTTGTGGGGTTCTTTTTTCACTCAGTGTCTTGACTTCAATGTACAAAAATGAGCACCTGAACTTTGCCTTGTAGGCCAATCATCATGTTAATCAGCTTTTGTGAGCAGCAGTTGGGCATCTGTATTTAGAAAATGAGAACAGCATGTCTGCATTTGGAACTGCATATGAGGAAATACTGGGGAAAGTGAAACTGTGGTATTTACAGACCTCCAGATATAAATGGAGTCTCTGGCACACTGAGGAGCAGCTGCAACTGTACTGAAGGTGGTAAAAGCTAGCTATTAATTTAGGTTCTGTTGGATAGTGGGACATGGTCTGGGAAATTTTACCTTTTTTTCTGGTTGCCAAAGTGGATCAGGACCTTCAAGCACTTACACCTCCCTATCATATACTGTTCTCTATTTTTTTTTTCATTACTGGCACATTTTCTTTGTTTTACTCATTAGAAACATTTGATCTCCTCCTGTCTTGCAGAACTATGCAGCTTCTAAAATGTTCCTATTTTCTAGACTTATATATTTCACCCAGATCTTCTCACTTTCTAGTCTATACTTACCACTTGCTTCATATCTATCACAGATTTATCTTTAAATGAAGTAATATTTTACCAGCAAATGTGTATCAAAAATATAGGAGAGGAAAAAGGTCTGCATTTTAAAAAGTTGATTCTGATCTCCTGTAATTCATTTTTATTGCATTAAACATAACATATTGGTGTTTGGCCAGTTAGCCTTCATTCTATATAATTCTTGCTAATTTCAAAATAAAAATTAATTTTTTATCTCTGTTACATGGTTTTTTGTAGCCTCCCCTTCTTTTCTTATCCTAAGTTCTTTTCTTATTTTATTTGTTTATTTTTACACAGAACAAATACCAAGAATATTTTATCGAAAGCATCTCCCCATTTGTGTCTCATGAGCTGTGAAATATGGTTTAGATAAAAGGAAGGAAATAAATAGTTCTCATTTATAACCCACAGAAAATGGTTTGTTCTGCTCTGGTAACTGGGAAATCTAAAAAATACTCTAGTATAAATTCTGTGATCTTTTTAATAACAATAGTCATAGAAGAGGATGACTGAGCTTGTATAACCTTCCTGTTATGCATCAAGTCAAATCCCATTAATGCTTTAATGTTACAGGCACTTAACACTTAAAAGTTGTCTTACCTGTGAGATAAAATTGTCTGATATGCCCTCACCATGAAACAAAGAATCAAAATTATCATCACTGCATATGAACTGTTGCTTGCTCTGTTTAACTTTCTGACTGGAAAGTATGTTCTGGTCATTCCGTAGAAAGATGCTATTATACACCAAGTACTAATTTCATCACTTGTGAAGTTTTTTCTGTCATTCATATGCTTCACACTCTCCATTTGTAAATTCTTCATCCTCTTGTTCATTAACATTCCTCAGTGCTCATGAATTTATATTCACAATACTCTTCTAAGGACAAGGTATAAGAGTCACTTTACAGATCAGGAAACAAAGCAAGGAATAAAATAACTTGCTAGGAATAGACATAAATCCATCTACTGTGTTGAAGTTTAGTGTCAAATTGTCATCTAAGACTATATGGGTAACATATTGAAAACAGAGATAGAAATGAGACATTATCCTTCATGGAGGGTTAAAAAAAAACCAAACCAACAAACACATGTAAAAAACCTTTCTTCCTGTAATATACATATTTTCTGAAGTGGTTAGATTCCAAACTGGCTTTCCGAGTCTTGAAGTCTTGAAGATGTTATTAAAATCCTAGTTTATGATTTACTAAAGGTTACTCTAATTAAGAGTCAGGCACATTATAAAACAGAATTATTAGCAGTGTAAGTGGAATTGAGCTTGGATCAGTTAAACAAATTCCAGTTAGCTTTGCCAAAAAAATCTGTGGATGAAGGCCTCTTGGGAAAAATGACAGTTTCAGTATTTTAATATGTCTGGGGTAGTGGTGGGGAATGTAGAGAACTTTAATTTTTATGACATTAACATGAAATTTTTGAGCAATATGTTGTTAAAGAACACTGGAGAGCCAAAATTCCTCACCTAAGAAGGAAGTAAAAGTCCTAACAGAAATTGTGTAAATCCACAGCAGAGTAAGGAAAAGAATCAGAAATTCACATAGGAAAATCATTCACTTGGTCTTTTCAGTACAAGACACGGTGTCTTCTTCAGAAAGGGAAGACACAACAATTAATCTTGATTCTGTTCTGAAAAACTAAAGCCAATGATATGTGAGAAAATGTCTTTCCACAGTCAAAGAACAAATTGAACCTGTGTTTTCTAGCTTCTTTTGAAGCACTCCCGTTTCAAAATAAAGCAGACTGAACAGGACAAGGCAGAGAGAAGGCCATGTGCAGCAAGAAGCAGCATTTACCTCCAGCCAAGAAATTAGGAGAGAGTTAAATCAGAGCTTCCTGATTATTTAAAATTCTTATATAAAGAGCAGCATTTAAAAATAAATTTCCTGTCTATTGTTGTAGAAAAAAAATAATCAGAAAAACTGCCTTGAAGTGCACTGTCAGCTTACAGTAGCTGTCAGAAAGCATCAGAAATTACAATAAAAGAATGTAAGAATTCAAACATTTTTTTATTAGAAGAGTCTTAACTATCTGCAGATATAAGCCAGAGTTTGAAGTGACAAAAAGTTGCAATAGGTAGGAATTAGTCATTAAGTAGAGTGCGTGTGTGTATCCCAATCTCAGTAACATTTTTAAGAGGTTGAAGCCAGTTATGAAAAAAAAAAAAGGACATTGACTGAATATTACTCAAAAGAACAACACCAACAACAGATTGACCACATCCTTCTAGACAGTACAGTACAGCACAGCAGAAAACACTGGTAATTTTACTTATTTGCAGAAAAAAATTCACAAAAGCTGCTTTAAGGTTCAAGCCCCAAAAAATGTAGACAAGTGTATAATTTGTATTTAGCAAATTAGTATATTCCATCTTGCCTGAGGATTGGTGGCCCACAGTGTTCAATATTCAAACCTGGGAACAGTTTCATAAATGTATTAATACATAATTAATATAGTATATTAATATATAATATATCAATTATAAGCTTAATAAATTGCTACTAAATGTTTCTATTACATCAGAAATGTCTCAACCCATAAGAAGGACCCTCATTTCCATGTTCTTGTCACTGTAGAAACACACAGGAATTAAATACAATGAAAGGTCTTTTCAACAACCAGCTCATAGCATATCCAATAAAGCAGTCATCCCCAAGAGACATTTAGGAAGACATGAAAGCTACAAAGTTTTCTTTACAATCAGAGAAAATACACAGTTGAGTAAAAGCTGCATTCTTTGGTCAGTGTTGCTTCCTCCTTCCTTTCAGTCCTATGAATGACATCTAATGGCATCAATATAAACTTAACCCTAGACCAATAAGTAATAAAGGCTGCCCAAAATTAGTGAACATCTTAGAGGCACAGAAGTAGTTTCACTTTGAGAAAACAATTACATAATACTACTGTACAGAATAGTGAGGAGACCAGAGGTGGCAAAAAGCAGCTGACTGCACAACTGCTCAGAGTAATCGAGGTGCCAAATTTAGATTCAGTCAACTTCTCTCCACTTAGTCCTATAACAAACAGTAAGTCATCTGTATTTAAGAACAGAAAGTCATCTCAATAGGTTGAATGTTTTGATTTTAATTTTATTGTACCATAATTAATGTATTTCTAATTTAGGAAGTCACAGTAAGTTCTGTATTGACTAAGGTTATAAGACAGCTGGTTAAATATGTTCTAGTGTTTCAATTTTAACATCCAATACCCACTACTCAAAGACAGCTGATTACTGTCACATTTACTGGTTGAGAAGCCCATATGTGAGCATGAAAGCACTCTTAAGATAAACTAAATAAGCAATTAAAGCAAAGGGCATCAAAATTTCAGTGGCTAAACCTTTAAAACAATTGGTTTCATATGGTAAATTTATTTCGGGAGGGGCAAATGCAGAATCAAGTAGACAAAATGCCACAGTTTTAAGAAAGAAATCCTGTTGCTAACTGGATTATGTGCAGTTTTTACCTGCAAATGAGAAATCCTATCTGAGTAACTGGAGAATATCTGAAATTTTTTGAATAATTGCTGAAGGAGATATGACACATTTTCCAGTTTCATGTGATTGTAAAGTATTTTTTCACTACTACACAAAAAAAAAACTTATAATGTGAGAATAGACTTGTACAATCAATTACTATGGTTAAAAATTATTGCAAAACATAAAATTTTTACTAGCAATTTCAAATAATAGTTTTGATATTTAGACTCAGATAAACAAACAACAGATGTCTCAGTTGGATTTGAAAACCTTTTTGTTTTAAGGTTATTAATAAGAGTGAGGAGAACCAGTGCCACAAAACTCAGTTTAAGATGAAAGACTAACACATCACCTTCTGTAGATAATTCTATTTCCAGATTGGTTTATTCCTGCTAACATATTTCAACAAATGCATAGGAAAAATACATTTACAGTTATAAAATATATGTTATCCAGTTTGTTACTTGATATGAAAGTTCCATGGACACTGACTGTGTTTGCAGAAACTCAATGAGAAATTTTCCAATGACCTACAAAGCATTACATCAGGGAATATGGGAGATAAAGCTCTCTGTTTGTAGAAATATGAATATGCACAAATACAGATATTATGACTTCAGTAATAATCCAAACAAGCAGCAAATCTAACTTAAACATTACTTTAAAAGATTAGTTTTCAATAAATTGAATCTGCTGATGGCGATACCAAAACCATACCAGGTTTGTTGATCTAATTTCTTGAAAGTCATATTCAGTGTCAATTCAAGGTTTGTGAACCATATAGACAAAACTCAGTTCTGCTGGTGGAACAGACCAAGACAATAAGACTAAGCTGAGGTTTCCTCTGGAGCAGGGTATGGGCTATTGCTGCTGGAAAAGCAGAGAGAAAATTTTGGGAGAACTGCAAATTTTCAAGAGAGACAAGAGTCTCCTAAAAGCCTAGGATGAAAATTTACTTTTATTCCCTCCTACAGACCACCAGCCCTTCTGAAAACCTCCTTTTCTTTCTTCCCCCGCAGTTCCCATCTGTTAGTTGATATTTTTTCCTGGAAATCCCAGTCTCTGAAATCTTTTGTCATCACTGCCCATCTGCAATTCCCTCTGTGCCTGCTCACACCTGGTGCTGGCACCATGTAGGCAGCAGGCATAAGTCTGTTTGTACCATTCCTTCTTGTCTGGCACACAGAAAGGACACAGTTTTCTGCCTATTCTCTTTCTTAGCAATGCCTTGAGTGGGCTTAAGTTGAGGAGTTAGATGCCTTGGCAGTTCATTCTGGTGGCAAAGCTGGTTAAGGATATACCTTCCAGGGTGGTAGAGCATGAAGAGGACTAATGGGCTTCCCTGTAGACTTCCAAAAGAATCTCTACTCCAAAAAAAAAAAAAAGAATCTCTATCTCCAAAAGAATCTGTTACTGGCCTTAGACACCAAGAACTTTCTTCCCAATATAGGGAAGATGTGACTCATATAAGGTGCTCAGGAGCCATAGCTAGAAAGACTGAGCAAATTCCCAGTTTCAAGGAAATAATCCGAGCATTCTACCAGGCAATCGGTTTCAAAAATATTACAAATATTTTCAGAGAAGAGCTGTGTGTTATATACTAGTTCAGATCTGCAGGCCCTTTCAGCAACACTAGTTAACACAGTTTTCTTCAAATTTGAAGAAGGATAAGTGACCAAGTAAATCGTTAATTGGTGAGACACACTACAGCAAGTAATGTCTCATCCCAATCACTGAGGAGCAAAAATGAAATTATCTTGTTTCTGGAAGCAGTTTGAAACTGGGCCTAATTTCTTAAGTCCAGTGCCAGACCCATTAGTCAAAAAAAAGTGACAAGACGGTTAAACCAAAAATTAAATTTGGTAAGTTGAATTATATTTTTTCCTTAAAAAGAAGTAATTAACAACATCACATTAACACAATTACACAATAAAAATAGGAACAAACTGAACAGGAACTGCTTAAGGAAAACAGAAGTATTCTATGTCTGAGAAACAAGGCAGACAATATCCCACCCTCCTCTTCTCACAGCTATCCCATCTAGACAGAAATTTTTAAAAAGTAGGTAAACTGAGACCCCAGTGAATTCTCCTTCCTTGAGAAGAAAAATAATCCCCAAGATATATTTTTTATCTGGAAAAAGCATAAAGAAGTATTACATTACATCTAATACAGAAAAGCACTACTACCAGAGTACAAAGCTGTCAGCCAGTGTTGAACCATCTATCAGTGAGGAACAGCCTCCTGTCCAGTCTGAGCTACAGGACCACAAAATGTGGTCACTAGAGAAATCCCTGCATGGCAGAGAAAACTTACAGCCTTCTTTGGGGCCACTCACCTGATACATCTGCATTACAGCTGAATCAAATTTTGATTCCCAGCTCTGGCCCAAGACAAAAAATATATTCTGAGTTACAAATTAAGTAGATTTTTGTTTTGTCACTGTTACAAGACAAAAAAATGCTCTTTGTCTTTGCTCCTTTTCTTTCATTAAAACATCAAACAGCTTGAATTAGTCAGATGTCATTGAAGGGATTGCTATGATTGCAGTAACTGGACCACAGCTAATTTCCAAACTTGAAAATTTCTTACTTTGGAATCTACACTTGTGAAAGTGGCAAATATTTCAAAGGTCATTTCAGATGCATGTTACAGTGGTGAAATGCAGTCACATTCCTTCACAGTTGTAACATGTATTCAGAACCTTGGAAGCCACAAGGCTACTGGAAAAAGTTCAGCATCCTTGAGGGGGATAAGTGTTCAGTATGCACCTGGCAGTGGCATCAGCCCAAAGGTGATGTCCGGACACTGAGTCACCAAGATGTTGTGGTTCATGCTCATGGAATGGCTGCATCCTATTTTCAGGTCGAGGCAAAACAGTTAATGGCCTCTAATTCCTTCCTTCTTTCTTTGTATACCTCTTCCCCAGTTCCCACCAGCTAGCAGAAGTATCAGCAATGTGCCAGCAAGAATTCTGGGAGTGCTGCACACCCTCTGCCTAGCTTCCCAGTTGGGATCATCAGGACCCCAGGACACAGCACAGCCTATGTTCTGTCCATATGCAACCTCACACCAAAATCAACCATCTACAATAATCAGAAAAAAACCATAAAAATACACGGAGTATTATGACATATAGATACACACAGTATTAGGTACTTCCTAAAAACATTTCTCAGCACAGAATCACAAAATCCCAGAATGGGTCAGTTTGGAAGGGACCACAGTGGGTCATCTGGAGAACCCCTCCCTGCTGAAGCAGGGTCATCTGAGAGCACATGGCACAGGATTGCATCCAAATGGTTCTGGAACATCTCCAGTGACAGAGACTCCACACCCTCTCTGTGCAATCTATTGTGCTATGTGATCACTGCACAGGAAAGAAGTTATTCCTCATGATCAGGTGGAACTTCCCATACATCTGTTTCTGCCCTTGTCCTGTTGCTGGGCAACCACTGAGCAGAGCCTGGTCCCTGCTCTGACCCCTCCCTGCAGGCACTGACAGACACTGATAAAGTTCCCTCTCAGTTGTCTCCTCTTGAGTTTGAACAGCCCCAGCTGCCTCAGTCTTTCCTCATAAGAGAGAAGCTCCATCCCTTCATCACCTCTGTAAACCTCCAACTGGAGCCATTCCAGGAGCTCCGTGTCTCTCTTGCCCTGAGGAGCTCAGAAGTGGACACAGCACTCCAGATGTGCCTCACCAGGGCTGAGTAGAGGGGCTGGATCACCTCCCTCCACCTGCTGGCAGTGCTCTTCCCAATGCACTCCAGGATCCTGTTTGCCTCCTTGACCAGGAATAGTATGTTGTCCACCAGGACCCCAGGTCCTTCTCTGTCAAGCTGCTCTCCAGCAGGTCAGCCCCCAGCCCATGCTGGTGCATCAGGAAACTTCTGCTGTATGTTAAATGAGTCTTGAAGCTCAAGCAGCTTAGTCAATCACTAAAACTGCTGGTTCAGTTTGCTTGACAGACAATAATAGTTTTGCACTCGCTGTATGGTCACGTCAGTAGCACCAATGTGTAATAGAAGTTTACTTGTTTATGCTAGTGATGTGGCAAAAAGTAAATAGAAATTGTATGACTATGGTCAAATCAGTATAAAAGTGTGTGCATTTTGAATTTGTGAATAATGCATTGTACCTAAGTTGCTGCAAGATGCATTTATGAAGTTCCTGTTCCTGAAAGGGATGGAAATATCTCCCCTGTTCTGATTGCTAACTTCTCAATAATACAAGTCTTCTCCTCATTCAAGGGGAAAAAAATGTGCTTTACTAACTACAAATAAAACTAGGTCCTGAAAATTATACAATAACTAGATTTGATCCTGGAGAAAAACAAATAAAAGAATAATCCCCAGAAAAAGCACAGGAAGTAAAGAGCATGAAATCTGTTGGAACACAGCAGTAACAACCGCTTCTTATCCTTGTACATGATTATTAGTAAATGCCATGGTTGCACCACCACAACCTATACACAGAGTAGTTTAACAAAGCAGAGTGAGGTACATTCTCTGATCCGAAGGATACACAAGCTCAGCAGTGCAGTCTCCAGCGGGATCAAAGGAATGTTTGACAGAGAAACCCCTCTTCTGACAATATTGTTTGATCTATGTCTCAAGGACAGAACAGAAATGTTATTTCCATTTCCAAGCTGACATACAGGAGATTGCTAGAAGGGCATTCTCATAAACAAAGTGCAGCAGACCATGCTGTCATCTAGCTCGTATATTTTCCCAGATTTCACGGTAGGTGTAATTTATAATACAGAAATTTTTTGGTGAGACTAGGGCATAGAGAAGTGTTGTGTTTGTTTTATAAAACACACACAACTTTGGGAGATGCACATCAGCTATAGCAGCTTGTTAGTTCTGAAAAAGCAGAGCATTATATATTTTAAAATGCCTGAAAAATATACAAATGTATCTATGTCTTATTAGTTATGAGTGGACCAATCAAGTCTTTAAATTGTGATAATGAACTTTTTGCCTTTTACTTTGATTAGCAGTCTGTTATTGGTAAGATGATTTTAACAACACATTCAGGGATAGTTTAAGTATTTTGGCTGTTATAAATACTACCAATGCCTTCCTGTTACAAAAAATAGGGTAAAATAAAAAAACTCCTTAACACCAATGTAGCATTAAGAAGCAAGCATTCTTTATTCTGCCAGATGCACGGGGGCATAGCTCATCCCAAAAGCCTCGCATACTGAGTGAAGGAAATTTTCTGTTTATATAGTGGTTTTTTTCAATCTTCATTGATTGTCCCAGACTAAACACACATATGATAATAATTTCCCCGAAATCATTAACATATTTCCCCTCCCCTTTATGCATGCATTCTTCTGTCCTGGGGGTCACCCTGGTGGTCCCTAGTGGGCATAGACCCAGTGTTCCAGGTGACCTGGTTGAGTTGTCAGGACACTGGGGCCGGTGAATTTGAAGTTCTCCGTCTTATTCAAGGGCATTGTGCAGTTCCATAGGCCAATGGTTTTGGTACAACAAGCATTGTGTGAACTCACCAGGCGTAGACAATTTGTTGTCTGGTAACATTCTTAACCACCAAACTGGCCCAAAGCTTCTGGATCATGCTTTCAGGCACATGGTGGCACTCTTGGGAATGGTCCTGTACAGGGCCAGGAGTTGGCCTCAAGGATCCTTGTGGGTCCCTTCTGAGTCAGCAGATTTTGTGATTCTGTGATTCTGTGATATTTATATTTTGTTATTTAAAGTTTATTGTCAGGCAGTGTATCATTAAATTTCAATGACAGAGGAAACACAGTCAATCAAAATAGTAATTTCTGTTTAAAATTCAGTACTACCTGAGAGCAGTAAATCAGCAGGTGCCTTTGACATGTGGAAGATTCTTGGGCAATCTACAATGTTCAGGCTCCATTTTCCCTTCTCCCTTTTTTCCCCCCTCTCTCTCTGATCACTTTTGTTGAATAAAAATTTTGTCCTGAACCTGAGAAGACCTTCGTATGAATTCTTTATCAGCATGACATTTTTCTTCATAAAACTGGTATTTTATTTCAGCAGCTGGTATTTTCCATGACAAAAGTGTTTCTCTGAAAAATCTCAAGCAGTTATGTTACTGGATTTTGGTTAACCAAACTCTCTGATTTAGAATTATGCTTATGAAATTAATCAGAGCTTAATAACAACTGTGCAGATGAACTGACAGAGCTGCTGGGTGAACAATTCAGGGCACACAGAGAGTCAATTAATTTAGCTCTTAATTGCTAGTAAATTATTCACTAAATAGTGTTGGGTTTAGACTTGGTTTTTTTTCATTATTGAAAACTATGCAGTGGTTCAGTCATTAGAAATAGCAGTTTGCCATACAGTTTTCTTGCAAGATATTGGCATTGCCTGTCATTGCCAGAAATAATGCTATGCCTTACCCACTTCCTGTTCTCTCTTTGTTTTTTTAGAAAATAAAAATATGCAAAACGACATAAAAATAGAGAAAGATTATTTGGGGGGAGCAGAGAGATTCTGCACTTCATGGAACAACACAGCTGAACATTTAAATTTCTTATGGTCTGGGGATCACTTTTCCTCTGTTGTCTCTTGTCTGTTTGTGCTTCTCCTTGTTGCCTTCCCTTTTTCTTTGTACTGGGGCTTTAATTAGGTATGGTTTTGTGGGTCTTATCTTTCTGTATCTCTTTTGCAGCGCCAGCTAGAAGACTTAGTTACAGGTAGAACAATTTGTGAAACCAAAGTTTGTATAGTGGAAGTTAAAGGCGTATTTCAATGGAAATAAATTGCTCCCATTTTGTGTCACAGCATCCACCTGTAGAATGAAGGCATGCAGAATATTTTTGTTTAAAATTCAGTTTGAAAAACTACAGTGTCTAGAAACACATTCCTAATAAAATATCAACAGGGTGACAAATGGCATTTTCTGTATGACGCAGTGAATATCAGCATCTAGAGACATACATGCTAATTACTGATTTTTCTTGAGCTTCCAAACAAGTATTCACTCCTCAGTTGTATTTCTGGAATAAGTTACTTCTTCCATGTGCAGTTTAATAAAACCTAAGGTACTTCCTACCATCATGTATAGGCACATAAATGCAAGTGGCAGCTGCCTTGTATCTATAAAACAGAAATCATGGCAAATTAATGGAAAAAATACTGGTTTTCACGGAAAAAAATCAACAAAATAATATGTTCTGCAGAAAACATTAAGAAAAATATTTAGACAAGAGATAAAAAGATTACTGTACAGTAAACATCAAACTCTCTGGAAAACCAGAGAAGAATCCAGTTTGTCAGACATTTGCTTCTGTTTATTTTATGAATGGCCTATTAAAGTTTTGTCTACAAAAAGCTATTTACTAATTGTTATAACAAAGCACAGGAAACCACAAATTTTGCTTGACAAGTGAAGCTGATTTTCAGTGCCACAGGAAAACTAAATCAAATCCTGAAATGCAGTGAATGACTTTTTATTCTTTCCCCTTCTTTTAAGTTGCTTTCCTCAGGTTTGGCTAGCAAGGGCAGCTACTATTAATTGTCTTGTATAATTGCTTTTTTCTTCTTATAATCCTCCTAGAATATCTGCATTTGCCAACAGTTACTTAAATAGTATTATTCTACATCAATTCTATCACCTTTGGCTGTATTTCAAAGGGAATTCTTGTAAATGATAACCAAGAATGTTGTGATTCTGTATGTAAACTTCTATTATCTCTCAGCAATTTAGAAGCATTTTCTCCATCCAGCAACAATTCTTGACAACACAGACAGTAGTCTGAGATACATCAATTTATAAGGACAGTGAGACATTTTTGACAAGAATCATGGGAACCTGTATCATGCCTGAGTTTAGTTATGATAATGAGGCATGTTGTGTTTCAATGGGACAAAAACACTCTGGCATTCCACTGCAGGACAAACACAGAAAGCACAAGGAAGTTGTACCAGTGGCTCCACAGCTCTACTCAGAGAAGACAAAAGAACAAACGGATAGAAGTGGGAGATTAAACTCACAGCTGCTTCTGCTAGCAGTGATTTATTTGATTTATTAACTAATTAAGCCCCTTACCAATCCTGTGAAGTATTTATAACCATGTTATTCCCAGTAAAAGTGCAGGGGAAGGAAGAAATTTGCTTCAGGAATTTATTTCTCAGAACATGAACAGGAAAAGAAAATCACTGTTCAGCAATGGATGCCTTGAGGACCTATCCTTTAGCTGAGAGAAAATAGAGAAAGTTGCCACAGCATATAGCAAAATTCCTTTTGATCAGTCTATGTAAGCTTTTTGGCTTGAGGGAAGGCAGGCAGGTGTACCCTCCTGTGTGACCTCCTCAAGAGGAATACTGCCCTGGCAAAAGACAAGGAAGACAAGGTGCAGGGCTTCTCTCTCCTTCTGTGAACTATGAAGGAAAATCTATCCAGGGAGGTTTGCAGTGCTTGTACTTGTGGGGTTTGCTCACCAGGCTGTGCCCAGAGTGCCAGATATTCTACATTCACCATGCAACAGCCCTGTAGTGTCCTCCTGAGCTAAAGGCAAGGAAAGCATTGACTTCCTGATGCTACCAGCCCTCACCTTGATATCCATTTATAGTGATAGCAGGGTGGATGTAAACATAGCCAGGCTTGTAGAAGGAAAAGACCCTCAAAATGAACCTTTCTGACATGTTTGTAAATTGACCTACAAAGTGCTGAAAGATGGCTGTGACTTATTGGGTGAGAGACAAGAGATGCTGATGTTTCAGCAGTACTTGGAACATCATGGGCTAAGGCTGCCATCTGTTGTCTCTGAGGCTGCAATTGTGCAATCTTCCTGGGTTACTGTGAACAAGCTCACATCTCTCCACAGCTAAAATCCAAGGAACAGAGCTCTTGGCATGCATGCTTTTATTCAGTTTTCAGGATTTTCTGTAAAAAATAACAGACTAATGCAATGAGGCAGAGCACACTCTTGGTATCTACAATATTTGATAATTTTTAAACTCACACATTCTTTGTAGAACAAAACCTTACAGGTATCTTTCTTTGAATGGAAGGTTTATTCCTGAACTATATAAATGTACCAGCAAAGTATTGAAGTTAATTTATGTTTCAGTCACCTGTAAAACAGACATGAGGAAAACGATAACCAAGAATTATTCTTTCCCAGGGCCTTAATAAGGGAATACATGTATCATCTGGATATCTTGAAATGAAATGTGAAAGCAACCAGCTCAAATTCCAAATAGCAATTAAACACAGCTTTAGGGGGAAGAACATTGCTGATAATTGAGCTTTGCAATATTCATTTCATGGACCATGATTTTGTCCTAAGGAACAATCAATGCAAGGGAAAAGATCACTAATCCCCCCCTAGATCTGATTTGTGGGGGAGCATCTAGCTAAGCAATGGGAGAGATCTGGCACAGGAAGCTTGACCTGTGCTATTCCCTCTACAAGTACTTTATGGGTGGCTGAATTGCACCTACCAGCTCGATGAGTGTGTTTTGGCAGGGAGTTTTCCCCCAGAAAGAGAGCTCACACTGCAAGAGTGCCAGCCAGGACAAGAATACCTCTCAGCTCTTGTACAAACTGTTAATCTGAGGGTTTTGTCTACCATATAGTTTAATGCAGATATTTCACAAAAGTGCCATGAGCTTGATATATCCTTCCTTCAAAATGAGGTAGCAGCATGAAACTCTGCTTGACAGGCATTTTTACACAACACAAGAATATAGCATTTAGTGTAAACTATGTACCAGGTTCTTTATCAACATTCTTCTGCTGAAAACACTGGGCTTATCTACAATACCTGAGGAATTGTCTCAGTATTTTTGTGATCAAAAATAATGCCACTTATCCAACTGTGCTACAAATTGAATTAAATGTTGTCATATAGGCTGTACATAAAGCTAAGCATGTGTATAGGCACTACATTGTGTGCAAGGTGAAAAAGTGAATTGGTATGACAAGGACAGATAATAATAATTTTAAAGTTGTCAATTCACTTTTATCTGTAAAACAAGCACATACCAAGGGTTAGTTCTTGCATCTCCCTCATATGTCAATAATAGCAACTGAAAGAAGAATAATTTATATGTTTTGCTTGAAAAAGTTCTTCCTCTATAACCTCCCAAATTTTTGGCTAAGCAGTGTCTAGCATTCAGTTTTATTTCACTCATTATTTGTCCTCTGTAAAACAAAGCACAGCAATCCCTAAGTACAGGTCAGGCTCCCAGTGTTGATTACAAAAAGGACAATTCTCATACAGAAATGTATACAACTGTGTAGGAGATGAAAGATGACATGGAGATGCAAGAAAAATGTTGAGTTTAGTGCAAGAGCCTTCATAGCAGTACCAGTGGTACAACTCTGGTCTTGGTGGGCTTTGGAAAAAAAAAAGCAGCACAGTCTCACTTTCTGCATGAAGGCTCTACTATTGCAGTTTTAAGATTTTCAAATACTTAAAAAGGGGGATAACTTAGACCTCATGGATTATTCCAATGTAATAAAAATGACTACATTAGTTGCTAGACTAATTTTTGGTCTTTGTAATACCACAGCAAGAAGAAATGCAACACAACAGGGAGAGTGTGCAGCACATGCAGGTGATTAGAAGAACAGAAGGGACCATTTTCTGAAATGTAATGCTAGACACTGTGGTAAAATATATTGCATATGCAGGACCAACACAAACCTTATTTTGGAAAAACTGAGGGGTAAAAAACTTTTCTACTGGTATTGTTGAGAGAATTTTAAGGTAATTAATCAGTTTCTATTTGTTACGTGGAATTAACATTAAACTTGGTGAAAACAGTGACATTATAATAAATACTTGTCAATTTATAACTTTGTTATGGATGCATTTCAATTGCTGAAATTAATCTTTGTCTACAGTTTACTTTTTTCTTCTGTTATCAGAAAATGTCTCTGTTTAACAAAATTTAGGTTGGCTATGGCTGTGATGACTTGATAAGAATTTTGTAGTGGACTGAGTTGTGTAACTGGCTCTGATCTGGTGCTTGCCATTACAGTCCCTACAAACAGTCCAAGTACTTTCCATTAGGGAACTGCAGAAAGAGAACAGGATTTTTCTTGCAACTTGATCCTACTGATTATTAAGATAAATATCAGACCAAGCACATCCCAGCATTCCTGTGCTCCTATTATGCCTCCTCTCTGCATTCATAAACAGTCAACATAAACAAAATCCTACGATGAAAAACATAGCCAGAAATTGGGCTGTGGGTCAGACTTATTCAGCTTGGATAAATTAGAAACATTTATTATTTGGGGGTTATTTTTGCTTGGTTTTGGTTTTACTGTGATTAGTCACTGTACAGTCTTTTTGTAGATACTCACAGTTAATCCAGAAAAATATGAGTTATAAATCATTATTATTTGTTTGTTTTGTTAAACTCAAAGCTGCTTTTATCAATGCAGAAAAGGGATGAGTCACACTTGCTTTGCTTTGCACTTTTTGTGGTTTTAACTTAACATTTTAGACTTTACAATAAATAAGAGCCTGAGGAAATGTCAAACACATGCACAAAAAAATCCTTAAGTGGCCTTCTATTCTTTATTTTATCTACCTTACTCATATATTCACTCTCCAAACATTTATGCCAATACAGTGAGCATCTAAGGATGTTCCATGAATGCAAAAATACTTAAATTACACTTACATCAAATCTATCTCAACAGTTTTAACCCCTGTGACCGTAGCTAAATCAGTATTACAGCCTGACCTTCCAAATGGATTATAAAAATTCCTGGTTAGACAACAATGCTGATATCTTATCTACACATTTAAGCCAAACGTGCTTATTTGTTTTCATACTCTGTTCCCCAAATAGCAATAATCTCTTCAGGGAAAAAAAAAAAAAGGCTATATCTGAATTCATTTCCTTATAGCAAACAGAGGAGTTTCTAATTAACCACCACTCTAAAGCATCTGGTTTTTTCCCTCTCTACTTTCCTTCAAAACAAATATCATTAATGTACCCAAGTAAAGGAGAAGAGAATCAGCCTGGGACAGAGAAAAGGAAGATGATGCTGTGTAGCTCTTTCCTGGAGTGACAAGGTGAGGGCTGCATGTGAATCCATCTCAGCTCTCTTGGGCGGTCTATAATCAGATTCAATAAAACATGAACATTTGAATGAGTTGACCTGCAGTCATTCAAGATTAAATGAAATGCAAATGGAAACAGAAGGCAGAAATAGTTTGCTTTCTGTGCAAAATTCCTTTTGTATATGTCTGCAAGACGCCTGACATGCACATAATATAAATCAGTATAACTTAATGGAATATTCTAATTTTCTAATTTTTTTAATACATTTTTGAATGAATCATCATACTTAATAAGGACTTCTAGAATCAATACTTTGACTTGAAAAATTACTTTTTGAGTCTCTAAAGCTATAGCATTATCATTTCCTTAACATTCATGTCACAAAGTCCCTCAAGAACAACTTTCAACCAAGATCCATTATGATCAGTTGTATATAAACCTACCATAAATTTCTCTGCTCAGAAGAGAATATACAACATTTGCAATTTAAGTGAGTCCCCTTTTGCACCAAAAATTCGTATTTATTCTTTCTTGATAGCATATTTTAGATTTCTTTTTGTCTTGGAAGAGTATTTTAAGACAATATTTTAAGAATTTGATTTTAATCACTTATAAAGTGCTCAGGACACTGGTTGCATCTATATTTTCTAATTACATATTTTAATGGAAAATTAATCATTTCAGCACTGTTGGCTGAAATACTTGTTACAATCCAGTTTTTAAAGTTATTAGAAATGCCTCTGCCCAAATAATGGTGCAGACAAGACCATGTGCCAAAATCAAGAGTGTGGGTTTTACTTGACAGTAAATATGAGAATGAGAGAAAGAAAAAGAGAAACAAAGGAAGAGAAAGAAATTAAAAAATAAATTGTGATCAGCTTATTGATAAAATATTTATTAAGAGTTAATATTCTCTGTCAATAATAAAATCACCTTCCAGAGAAGCAGAACTCAATATAAATAAAATGTTTCACTGTGGGTTAATACTAATTTGATTTATCAGTTTATTTGTTGCTACTTCAGTTTCATATCCTTTTTTTTTATTAATTTTGCCCATTGTAACATATAATTTTTAATTGCCAATTAATGTCTAACTTAAGATCCTTCAGTATTTTTTACTCTGATTATTTTAATTAATTAATGATAAATTATGAAAATCCGGTTAATTAAGAATTGTAATGAATAAGTACAGTGGTGTGATTTATCATGCCCATGAGAGTATCCCATTGGGAACAGTGTAAAACACATGTCCATACTATAAATAGTACAATTTTGTGACTATGACTCAAGTAATTTTGAAGAAAAAAGCAGTAAAGTTCTAATGGTTAGGGCAAGGTATTGTTTTTCACTAGAGGTAGGCATGTTTGCATTAGAAATTGTGATTTTAGTGGATGACCTTTTTTTTAATTTATGCAAATTTCTGTTGTGTTTGACTCTCTTCTCCCTGACATATCGAGCATCACTAGATCCATTGTCAAGGATGTATTTGACATCACATTGCTGTGAGTGGTTACGTTACTTAATTGTCCCTAATGATTTCAAACCAAACTCAAAGAAGAGATGTATTGTGAAGTACTACTGGAGAGAACTGTCTGTGTGAGCTGGAAGTGGCTCTCAAAATACACTTCAATAAATACGCAGCTTTAAGCTGTACCTTGCAGAAAATAAAATGCCACAATATTCAGTCAAATTTCAGTTCAGAGGTGTTTAATAATCACGTATGCCAGAAAATAAATATGTAGGTGTGCACAAGATTAAAATAAAAGCATTTCCTATTGATGTTTATGGCAGCCAAATCTATATTGTGTGTGTGTGTGTGTGCCATAAAATATGATAACTAGAACCAACTGAATATAAACGTAATAATAATAATTTAACTATATTTCTGAAAGACAATTTAATAACTAAGTCAAAAATTATGATTGAATTGAACTGAATTTTGGAATCAAGCTCTAATATTTACAACTAATTAATTTGCTATTAGTCTTTTAAATGTTTATTCATTGCACAGTGAAAGGTGTGAGGGATGAGGGAATGAGGAAAAGAGAGGTGAAGGAAGGAGGGAAACTATTTCAATTTAATAGTAGCCTATGGCATAATATAATCCGAATCTAGATCAAATGAAAAATAAATTATTATATTCAGATTTGGTTGTATTTTCAAATAGAACAATAGTTATAATTAAAATTTTGCAAAAACATAATCATATGGTCAGATGCTCCAATACTTTTGCCAAACTGAGCAGCATTTTAACACCTAAGTTAGGAAACAACTCCAGGGAGATAAGCATGGAATAATCAGTTTTCCAGGAATTTAGGTCTCCCTGTTACTTTTGGGTCTTTTAAATGTCCCATTAATTATTTCTCTTTGACAATGAAAGCATTGTGACTACTGTGCACAAATGCATAGCATTTTGTGTAATAACTTGTATAAAAGATTTCAGATTATATAATACAGTTTTATCAAAATGTATTTGGGGTTGTGCATCCCATCAGCAATCGAAAAAAAAAAAAGGAAAGGAAAAAAATGAAAAGAAAACATAGGATCTTTTAATAATACAAATTTGAATGAAGTAGAAGAAAGAAAGATACCATCAGGTAAACTTAGTAATATTTTGGTTATTTTAGGGATACACTCGTATAGCCTTGCAAAATTTCAAGGGAATTCTAATAACACACTAGAAAAAAGTCCACAGTAGAGGCTTTCAAGAGACTTAGGGATCAAAGAGATCACCAATGCACTGAATATATTTTTTTCTTTCAGAAAAAAATAATGTGTTTTTTTGCCACATTTCTTAGATTTCACTACCTCCAGAACTAGAAATCTTTCTTTCTTGTTTTACATCAGAAAGAAAAGATTTCATTTTTTTTTTCCTTTCTCTTGCATGCACACATCCCCTGCCAGCAATCTTCTTCATGTTATACATATGTGGTGGTTTTAACCCAGGCACCAGCTGTGCACACAGCTGTTCTTCTACCATCCCCAGCAAGATGGGTGGAGAAAACAGGAAGTGCAAATGCAAGAAAACTCATGGGTGAAGACAAAGGCAGTTTAATATGTTAAAAGAGGAGAGGTGGAATAAAAAACCAAAACTAACCAGCAAAAGGCAAAAAACAGCAAATCATGTTGCTCACCACTCCCCACAGGCAAATCTCTACTTGGCCAGTGTTTGATCAGCCAACCACCTTCAAACCCAATCCTCCCACACTCTCTGTTCTCTACCATGGCTTTTATTGTAAATCACAAGGTCTTATGGTACCAAATACCTTAGGGTTTCTGCAGATTTGACTTCATCCCAGTCAGGCCCAGCACAGGGCAACCACCACTGGCCAATTACAGCTGCCCTGTGTCGTGTAGATGTCATAGCACACTATATGAACCATTTAATGATTTTCAAGATGTTTCTAGAATGACAAGCAAGAAGAGTATGTTCAAGAATTAGTCCTAGCAGATTTATTTCTATAGGCAGTAATAATGTACTTGACATTATGGTTTCTAGGCAACAAAGAAGAACATGAAAAGGTGCATTGAAACCATCTACAAAACATCTACAAAAGTTATCTTTTTTCATTTTGTTATCCAATGTTGGTTAATTATTTTACTACTACTCTTAAAATTTCATTGGTCAAGTAGAAAATAGACCATCTATATGTAAATAATGAAGTAAAACAATGCAAATTAATTTCCATAACGTTGATAAAAGCTAAATGCTGTCCTCAGCAACCGCACATCTTGTGGATTGCAGGGAGCCAGATGCCAAAATAAAATTACCAAATCTTCAGAGTGCATCAGCAGCAACTCCTCCTGAATGCAAAGCACCTCTCAGGGTGCGCAGCACATTGGCGGAGAGAGAGTTTCCAAACTTCTTCCTCAAAATAGATGGATTCCTCCAATTCAATACATGGATTCATTATACATGTATCTACTAATGTGAATGAGCCTTTAAAGAGGGTCTAACCTATTCCCCTTAATAAATTCTGGACTTAATCAATTACTATGAAATTCTAGAGCTTTTCCCATGCAGGTGCTCAGATTAGATGCTCTAGTAATTAATTCTCTGTACTTTAAAGAGGATTCCAGGTATAAGCTATGCCATTCCAATTGTTTGCTGAACTCAGCCCCCTCCACACTGCTTCAGCAAAACATGTACCATAAAACCAGCTTCAACTGTTTCTGCTGACCAGCCCATCATCTCACTGGCTTTTGAACACATGTAGAGAGGAAAACCTTTGTAGAGATACTACTTAGACCACTTGCAACTAAAATGTATTGAACATTGTCAGTGAAGATCACAAGCAAGAAGAAAATCCAATTAATTCTCTGTTATGGTAGAAGCTTATTAAGTTTCAGAAAAGAACTTTCTATTTCTGATTGACCCCAAAATGCTTTTGAACGAACTAACTGGAACATATTGCAACAGCATAAGCAATTTTTCTCAAAAAAAAATTTTCCCAGTTAGAGTCATACCAAAATCTGTCACTAATTGCACTGATTAGAAGGCTAAACTATTGCCTACAAAGCTAAAATATTTCCTGTACTCATTGCAGTGAGATATGTCTGCATTATTTAGAATAAGTAAAAAAGTAAAAAATCATGAAAAAATATTTTTTGGCACAAATACTGCTTTGTATTACTTCTGATTGGCTTTATGATTTATTTCTAATTGTGCTTTAGGCATTAATAAATATTTTTAATTAACCCATATGTCTTAGTGGATTGTTTACTCATATGAAAACTTATTTTTGGCACCCAGTTGAAAAGTGGGTTTATATGACTATTAGCACCTGCTTCAATTTGAAGAGATCTGAAGCTTTTCTTTTCCTTATACTGTATGACTGCTTTGAAGACTCACAGTATTAGTTCTGTTCACTGGTTTGATGATATAAGCTTCACTTCTCTGTAAATTATCCATTAACACAAAACTGTTCAATGATTCTGCCCTCCAAAATGTGAAAACAGCATTTTAAATGGCTGAATACAGTCCTTCTGTCAATACACCTGTCTTCCATCAGCCTTTTGTCTTGCTACAAGGCCCAGATTCCCCCCCAGAACAAAGAATAAAGCATGTCTGCTGAATGAACTAGAAGAATTTAGTTCCATGGCTGTCATACATGTGTTTCCTCAGCATTCATATTGATATCAGTAAGAATATAGAACACATTTGACTTGATTTCTTGTTTGTTCGTCGACGTGGCAGCTGTTTTGCCTTGTTGCAAACTTTCAGGCTCCCTTTTCTAAAATTGGTTTACTTTCAAAGCTAGAATTCCAAAGAACAATTGTCCTCTCTGTGTTCTATTAAGCTGATGAGTAACAAAACATCTGTTGTGACTCCTTGGGAGGAGTGACCTGGAGCAGGAAAGTATTAGCTCTCTCTGCTGCTGAAGGATATGCCTGTGCCAGTTGTTCCAAAATAATTTACTCTTGCTGTTTCCCCTGCTGTGAGAGCACTTCAAGCACAAATGCCTTGCTCACATTCTAGATGATCATGATGTGTAGCCACTCAACCATATATTGGCTAGAACATCTTTAATCAAGAATACAGAGTCTTAACTTGAAGATACATACATATACATGCATATTATGACAGCTGTCTCAGGACCTCAACCAGTGAACAGTTCATATTCCCTTAATCAACAAATCTTCGCCAAAAATGGATTTGGGATTGGGGAATTTTCACAGGGTAGTGTCAGGGGTGCTTCACCTTTTAGATTGTAGATTTATTTGTCGAAAAATAATTTTTCAGGAACTTCTAAGGTCCAAAAAAAGGGTAGGTGGAGGTCATTCAAGTCATAACAAAGTATGTTCCTGCTATGTAATGTCTTGGACTCCTATTAATCTAGATGAGACACCCCGATAAACATGAAAGAAATAAATCTTTTAGCCTGGCCCATGCTCCCTGCCTGCCATTGTCCTGAAGGAAAGAGTGTGTGTACACATGAAGTCTGATCCTGACATGCAAGGCAGAAACAGCAAGTGTGCAGATCCATTCTGAGAACAGCAAAGTGCTCCTGGGTTCTTCAATTTGTGCTCACCCATGGTGTGCCAAATAGAGTCTGTTCACATGAGGGCACATTGTTAGCAGGAGTAAAGCTGTATTTCACTCTACAGTCTTTAAAAGCATTGCTTATTTTCACATTTAAAAAAAAGGAAGAAAGCCTATCTAGCTTTAGTTCAACCTATGTGTGGTGCTCTGCTCTTTGGATAAATACTTTTTATCACACACCAACACTCCTCAGTTCTCCTTTACCAAAGGTTCTGTACCCCAACAACACTTTCCTGTTTCTAGAAAGGTCTTTTCAGACACAGCAGAGTCCTGGTTTATTTTTAACAACTGAGGGATACTGGAAATCTTTTTGGGGCTGAACATGTAATGGAAATGCTTGTTCTTGCTCAAGGTCACTCTGGTAGCCACAGGTAAATAAGCATGATTCTATTTTGAAACAGAAGTTTTCTATCATTTTAGTGTCCAGTGGAATAACTCCTAAGGGAAGATCAGTGCCACAGAC
>VZSJ01000649.1:271579-294212 GCA_013398405.1 Pheucticus melanocephalus | reverse complement strand
ACTAAGTACAGGAAGGAATCTTGGTTAAGTAGATGAAGAGTCATATCTCCTCTTCATATCCCTCTTCATCTCTTCTTCATATCTTTCTTGCAATGCAAAGGTAGATCTAACATCTGAGCCCAATTCCACACCAAAAACAGAGATTAATTTTCTTTGAACTAGATCTTTAATCTCTCCTCTTTCACAAACTCTAAACTGTGAATCAGCTGTCCTTCTCTTTCAAAGATCAGACTGAGGAGTTCTGACATATTTATTTCCCTTGGTGTTATGGGATTCTCCAGTATATATCCAGTTACATCAACTTTCAGTAGGTCCAAGGAGCTGAAATCCCAGAAAAATGTAAAATATCATATAAATGAATTGTGACTACTCAGGCTAATTTTATCTGTGAACTCACTGGATTGTTCCTTGCTTTCCTCTGCAGTTCAGTGCTGCTGAGATCCTAAATATCAAGGAAGCTAAGAAAAGGCTGAAATTGCCCAGGCAGAGGGCAGAGGCATCTGCAATGCCCAGGCACTGTGCAGAGGGATGGCTCTTAGGAGCATTCAAAGCATGCCTGAATGCAAATTGCCATCTAAGCCACATGAAGAAGGAATTTAGTTGCAGTAAAGTACATATTTATTTCAGCTCTGGGAGCTTGTGGACTTTTGGGCGTCAGAAGGGAATCAACAGAAGTCACTTATGATCCTTTAGTGTTTGGAGACTTACTATTTTTCTGCCTATGTGAAGCAATTTCTGCCTCATGAATAGTGCTTTCATCCTCAGGCACAGTTTCAGTTTATCAAATCTTTCACTGTTCTGTGTGTGGAAGGGTCTGGAGACAGTACAGATTTCCTCCTAAAATTGTAAAGTATGAAAGCGCATGCTGGGCATAGCAGTATTTCTTCAACTTTTTTTCATCCAGACTCCTGCAATATCTGCACCTCAGCCACAAAAGAGCAGAAAATGCAAAAGAAAATAGTTATGATGTACCCCAGGATGTGATGACTCTTCATGTGCAGAGATAATTATCTGGTCTCTCTGAACAAAACTACAATCAGAGTCTTGCCCCAAACTTATATATTAATTACTTTCCATTAGCATCATAGATACAAATAATTTTAATCTTAAGTAAAATGTTTTCAATGTGTGAATAACAATTTCATTTCTTACACACAGCTGTGTTACCACCATCTCTCTACAAATGAAGCCAGAAAGGCTTAGAAGGGTGGCATGAATATGCAAGGTGTGAGAGATTGCAGAAAATATTTGGTAGCTCAAAACAACTAAAGCAGGGGGCAGGAAGGGAGGAAACTTCTGAGAAGGTGGCATGGTCACTGCTCTAGCCTCCAACCCTTGAAGCCTCTAGTCCATCCCAGAATGGGTCAAGCCACCATCACACCCAAAGCCCCACCTGGGTGGAAGATCTCTAGGAGACCAGAACAGATAAAAGCAGTCACACAAGCACACACAGGGTCACAGCCCAATGTTTTTGATTGTGTAGTAGTTGGCACTGCACAAAAATTCAAGTGGTGAATATTAATCTTTCCCTGTATTTTTTCTTTCTCTCTCTCTTTCCCTCTCTCTCTCCTACTAAATTCTTCTTCTTGAAATCTGGGTATCTTAAAATCAGATGACTTAGAGTTTCCTCAGTCACTGCTTTGTGAAATGCCTTATTTTAACTGATTGCTGTTTTAAAATTTTGTCAAGTATCTTTGTATACCTTAACACTCTAAAATTTGCAAGTAAAGGTTTGTTGTTGAACCTCCTAAGAACATTCCTCCTTTGTGCCTCCTCAGGGAATTGAAGTCAAGACCCTTTTGAAAAGCTCACCAAGACAGTTCAGGGCTTTGCCTGAGGCAGTCTGCATGGCAGCAGCTTTGGTGGAAATGCAAAATGAGCTGGATAGGTGTGAGCATCTCTGGAGGACAAGGCTGTGAAGGCTGTGAAGAACAAGGCCAGCACTACCGAACTCAGGTTTTGCAGGACTGTGCTAACATGGCTGTAGTACTTCAGGACCTGAGCTGCTGCCCACTTCCAACACTAAGAACTCTCCATGTGACACTCAGACATTTCAACAGTACATGGCAAGAAATAGAGAAGCCCATGTCTGTTTCTGCGCAGCCTTTCAGTGAATTGCTCCTTTGCTTCATGAAAGAAAATATGACTGCAACATGGTAACCAGGCACCCAATTTATTTCAGGAAATTCTCTGACACGTACCTTGTGAAATCCCAACTCATCACAGTAGAGAGGATTTTTGCTTTGAGTGATTAGGCCTGTCTATCATGCTGTTTTCTCTTATTTCCTCGTAGAAGCATGTATTTAGAAAGGATGGTCTCACTTATCTTACACTTGCTGTGTGAGTCTGCAAGTGGAAAAGATTACCCTTTCACAGATATTGCAATACCACAGTGACTGAACTCAACTTCACATACATCAGACAACTTTTTTATTGTGATGGATCACATAAAAAAATCAGAAGCAGAAAAAGCTAACCTCTGTTAACTGATCAAACAATGTTCAGCTTCATACGTCTCCGAATCTCTTTGCAAGTTTTTGGTCAGCAAGAGATGTCATGTCATGGAAAATATTTGTCTATTCAGGAAACCCAGCTACTGCTGATCATGAGCTTTTCATGCTTTATAGTACATTTCTTTTAGAAGTATTTCAGTGCTGTGAAATCTCTTTCAAAATTAAACTTGGGAAGGCTGCTATTAGCCTTCAATCTCTCCAGAAGAAGGAAATCTGCACTATCTGTGTTTCAAAGCTTCAAAGCAACACTTTTTTCTTCATTGTTTTTATGTTTCATAATCACCTTTAAAAATATTTGGGGATTTTCATTTTTCATTTTAAAGTATTTTTTTCTTAAAAAGTAGGAAAATTTTATTTTTCAGTTAATATAGGAAACCATTTTCCAGCAAGAGAAAATATTTATTTCAATTCTATAATCATTTAAGTTGAAAAAGACCCTTAAAATCATCTCATCCAACCATAAACACACTGTTGTCACACCCATCAAACGTTTCTTGAGATCACAAGGACTGAGAGCCTAATTAAAATTGTAAAACCCCTTCAGATAATTAGCTGAAAACATTCCAGCCCAGAAAATGTCGTTTATTAAAATTTAATTTGATAATAAAATAGGTTAAACTAAAAACCTTTGCAAGGTTTGTCCCTGAAGCTGAAATCAGAGCTTCTATAAGAGGTTTTGCTTTCATGGGGTCGTACAGCAGCATAAATGTCTTTCTGTGAGACTTAAAGTCCAAGCTACTGGACAGATGCAAAGTAAAAACCTTTTTCCTCATCTTGTTTACACCAAATTAATTAACTTTCAATGGCAAGCCACTAAAGGTGGAGACAAATCTAGAAACTGGTGTGGAAACAGAAAAAGCTTCAGGAAATTTTCAAATTCTCCCTTGATTTTGAATAGGTGAATTAAATTATATCTAAATTGCTTTACCTGTGCTAGAAGCTATTTATGCATAAAATATAGAGTATTTTAAGAGTTTCTTTTAGGGGATATTAATATAATCATTTCTGAAATTACATTGACATTAATGATATTGACATTGACTATTGACATTAATCATGAAGTAAAAGCACTACAAAATATTTCAATGGAAATGCTTTCTTAAAGCATTTTTCCCCCATTTGTTTTCTATTTCTTAAATGGGTCACTTGCCCTCAGTCAACCAGCATAAGTAAAGAAATTTAAGTCACAGCATCTGTGGTCTACAGAATACTGCATCACCAGCCATAAATAAAACCATATAGAGGTTTAGAGGTATACAAAAGAGAAATCAGATATGTGTTCTTAAAAGAAAATCAGTAGCATTATTTCCTATATCATCTTATTTGATGACATTTCTTATTTCTCACAAAGGTATCACGGTAAGCATTTTATAAGGCTTTTAGGCAAAATGTTTCATCTCTCTGCATTGTAATATCACATAATCACATTGTCCAATACAAAAATTATTAATAAATATTGATAAGTATTGACATAATGGATAGGTCATATAATAGGGGACTAGGTCATCTATTTGCATACCATTCTTTGATTTTCACTTCAGTAAAGGAAATTGTTATAATCGGCCTCTGGAAAAAATTTTGGAAACAGCTGCTGTTGAAACTGGCAGATGAAAAAAATACGTTCATTCCACTAAGGAGTGAGAGAGACTCAGGAGGTGACAAAGAAATTTGTGAGACCTTCATTCACAGGTTTAACTCGAGAGAGAAGCAAGGGGGGAAAAAAGGGTGGAGAAAAAAATGAGAGAGTAGCTTGAATACTGAGTGTATGGATTACTGAGCCTAAAAGGATTCTGCATTTCAAAGGAAGTCAAAGTCATTGAAAAAAGCCCTTGTGTAAGTGTCTTGATGACCATGAATTCTTCTACAGGTTAGGGGGTAACAAAAAATTGTTTTATGCAATACAAAGATTTAGATATTCAGACTGTGATTAAAAGAATAAATATAAAAAATTAGAAAGAAAATCAAAACCAAACAACAAAAAAAGCCTCAAACAATCCCCACCAACAGAAAATACAACCCACAAAACCAAGAAAACGGGAAAAAAAATACAGACACAAACACCCACACCCACCCCCATAAATCCCAAAAAACCTCCACAACCAAAAGCCAATGCTCTTTCCAATGGATGTAAGCCCTGCTAAAATCTGGAGCACAAATTTAACTGCAAAGACAATTTCTTTGCCAAGCAGATACTTTCAGTGTAAATGCTACTCTTTTTGTATCAGATAGAGAGAAGTATTGGCTGAAGACTGGAAGCCCAGGCTGGTATCCCATCTTCTCAGGTTGATTTGAGGACAGAGTTCTAAGCCACAAGCATAATGCACCAAAGTCCTTGTAAAAGGATCAAAGCAACCTGAACTTGAAAAGGAAGTGCAGTGTTGTTGAACCATAGTTAGGAGAGTACAAAATCACCTTGAAGCAGTGGGGCTGGATATCCACTGAAGAAGGTATGGTAGTATCATATGAAAAAAGACAATCCAAACATTAAATAAAGGCTCAGCAGGAAGCAAAAAATCGGTTCAGAAATTCTAGTAGAAGTTCTTGATAAAATGTAGCAAAAAAATAGTTTTGACAGGACAAAAAACGTGAGAAAATCCTTTCATTTGACCTTGTGATTGTGAGGACTTAAAGAATGCGCTTACATGTCTCAAAACACTGTCCCCATAAGATACTCTAGTAAATATTTGCTAAGAATTTGTATCATGCACACTTCAAGTATGCACATCTAGTCCCATAAACAATGATGGAAATTTGTTGCTTCAAAGTCAGGAATCCATAGGAAGTGTACAGATATGTATGCCCTACTGAATCACATCAATAGTTCATCTGATCTAGTTCCCTGCTTCCAGTGTTGCAATTGCTAGATTACTCAATGGAATCACCAGAAAATGAAACCAGAGAAAGACAAATCTTCTACCTTCACTAAAAAGCATTACTGTAACCTTGACAAGTAGCAAGGTTGGCATAATGAAAGAAATACTTGCAGATCCTCCAAAAATCTTTGCTTGGGTGTCTTTTTTTTTCTTGCATTGCTAATTCTGAATATCCTTACTAGGTGAATATTTTCTCTCACTAGAAAAATACAGTGTACCTTCTCTTTGAATTACAAGCCACTGGTATAAAGTGTGAGAAACATGCAGTAGTTTGAGCTGTTTCTCCCATACTGTAACAGAATGCTGAAATAGTGGTCTACACATGTTCTTCTCTTTTTTCTCAGAAAGGCGTGTATCTATTCCCCTATTTACTCTGCAGCCAGCACCAGACTAAAGAGTTAAACAGATTATTAGCACTCATCCTAGACAAAGGGAAATGAATCCTCTAAACCAGAACAGAAACAAATTTAGCACAGGTCAGTGTGGAAAGCAGATGTAAGCAAATACATCCGTCTTCTACTCCAGGTGTCAGCACCACAACATTTGACCTGATGACACAATTATTACTTCAAGCTTAGCCTCTGATGTTCCAGTTAAAGAAATCTTTACTTTGATTGTGTTATTTGAAGTTAACCTAAAATATTCTAATGACTTTATAAAAGAAAATAGATATCATCAAGATCATTGTGCATGTAATTATTCCAACTGTCCTAAGGAAAGATTCTTATATATATATGAATCATTATTTCAGCCAAAGATTACTCCTTTGGAAAGAGTGTTAGAAGAACAAGGGAGCATTCTTGAAAATAAGCATTTTATTTGTTATTTGTGTCACAGAGTTGTAGTTCTTGTTTCTGCCAAATCATGTTAAAATGTTTCTTACATCCAGCTAATCCCCTAGAAAGAATTCACCAAATTTATGGAAAGGCAGCAAACCAGTCTGTTCATGGTCTGTTTCAGCCCAGATCATTACTTGGTGCAACAAGCATATTGTGCTCCCACTTAAAGAAAATTTTATACAGTTTCATTGCAAAGTGCTTAAACTCAGCAAGGACATCACATGGTGCCATACTCCCATTACATTTTATCATTCTTTGTCACGGTTTACCAATAAAGAAAGAAAGTTTTAGCTAGAGACAGTTACTTGTATAATATTAGCAGGAAGAAAAGCTAGCTCAAGACTTCCAAAATCATTTGAATGCATAAAAAAAAAACTTTGATGCAATGGGTAAGGAGGGAAGAACAGTTTTTCCTATGACAATAGAAAGAATAATGTATTACTCTCCAGCTGAGATATCATCTTATATTGTCTTTATGTGTAGAAATAATTCTCCAGTGCTGTCACCTGGACATCAGTCAGTAAAATATTTCTTTTAACTTTGCTTCACAGGACTGTTTACAACTAATGAGCTCTAATAATTAGCTGAATGCCTACTCTCTCATTTTTAAGCACTGCACAATTATTTATTATGAATACCAGTATATGGTCCTCTGTGAGAAAAGAATTAGAGAAAAAGAAAAGTCTCATACATTAAAAACACAATATTATAAAATAATATATGCCCATAAAACCCCTGGGATATACAGATACTATGTTATGTTGCAGCTCTTGTGTTGTAAAACCAAAATCAAAATTACAGGTACTGCATTAAAACTGCTGTAAACCAAGTCTTAAGCACTAGAAGGAATAGTCTACTGGTTTTTCAGTATAACTCTTCCTTTAAAAATTCTATAGCCATGACTAGGAGCAAAATCCTTAGGGTTTGACTTAAACTATGACTTCTTAATGAAAAGAACTTGAGACATTCTAGAGCTGTTAAATCTTCATTAATCTCCAGTACATGCCTGCTTTGGAATCCTCTTCAAATATACAGTGTTTAAAGGCAATGCTGTCTCTTGTCTTCCAGGGACACTGGGGAATAAAGAAATACAGAAGTCTTTTAATTCCTTGCTGGTTTGGTTATCTGCAAGGCATAATATAGGACATAAGATATGTAGAGAAATCTCTTTGTAGTTACTCCTCTTTTTCCCTTTGCACTGGAGGAGAAATAAAGAAATGACAGCGAGGAATATGCAAAATATTACTTTCCTTGTACTGTGTCAGATACCGGAAATGAGTAAACATGCAGGGACAAATCATTTGCTACTAGAAGTAATGTTCTCCCTGGAGTAAATAGACACTAAGTAAATGTACTGTGACTTCCATTGCTGTGCTTTTCACTGATTTTCTTCCAAGGCAGTACAGCAATATGCTACCCAGCTAATGAGGTATTTTGAAATATCTCTGTCACAATGTCTAAATGTGCATGTCTCAACAGCCAAAGGAAATTTCCTGAGTTTGGGTGGGGTAACCTGAAGGGAGAAAAACAACCAAACTAGTACATAAATGTTGTTATAAACATTAGAAGGTAGAATTTTCACTCAACTCACCTAAACTCCATAGAATAACACAGATCTTATAGTAAAAATCAAATTTATTTACTGTGTTTTTTCTGTCTTGAATACCACAACCATGGTATAAGCCTTACCAGATGCAGTCCTCATCTCTGCACGAGCAAATTCTCACTTTTTTCCTTAAATTAGGAAATAATATGATGGTATACTGTCAGGACCCAGGACATCCCTTTGGCTGTCCTGAGCAGCTCAGACCTCTGCCAGGGGGCTCAGAAGCCCTGGCACAGAGCCCAAGACGCCTGTGGTTTTGATTATGGCCCGTGGAGCAAATTACCAACCTTGTATGAAGATCAGCAAGCCACAACAGTTTAAGTAGAATAATAGTGAAGTTACCACAGGGTGGAAAAGTAGATTTTAGGGTTTTTGGTATGGGGGTTCAGGAGGCAAGCTGGAGGGAACTGGGTGTGTCCAGCCTTTCTTCTTCTTCTTCTTGGCCTCCATTTTCTGCTGTGATGGTGGCACTTGGGGATTGGTTTAGAATAGAAGTGCACTGTCTAACATAGGTGATAGGTATTGGAAATTGAAAGTAAATATGATATACGTAGTTTGTAGTATAAAAATATGACACTGCCTCAGGGGCGGGGGGAGTGCCTGGAGCTGTCCTGCTGGACAGACCTCGTCAGGGTGGGAGAAAAATATTTTACAGATAAGATAAAATAAGCAACCTTGAGGCCGAGAAATGAAGAGCCCTGACTCCTTCTTTAAGTGCCGGGCTGGGAAAAGAGACTTTCGAACTTTTTCAGGGTCATTCTGACAAGATAATGATCCTGACAGTATACTATTTTAATTTTAAGTAGCTCCAAATATTTTTTTTCTCTTAATGCTAGGTTCAAGATGCTGCAATGAATTTTGTGTTAAATGTCTATTCATTTGAAAGGTAGATTTAATCACCCTGAACATATATTTCTCTCTCAAGTATCACTGCAAATAGAAGAGCTTTGATCTGTTATATTGGTCAAAGGAACACTGATTTTTCTTCAACTTTGAGGTTTTGTTGGACATTGTTGAACTTCACTATGCTCCCATTTAAGCAGTTTAGGCAAAATGTGAGTATCTGTGGGAGTACTGCTTTCACCTGCATGGATTTGGCCTGAAGCCATTAATTTCCTCCCTGTCCTCCCTCAAGAAACATAATGACCAAAAAATATATTGGGCTTGAAGTGAACTGTAATTTTTCAAAATGCTTGAATGGGAGTCAACAGCTAAAGAGAGCCTTTGAGCTTCTACTTGCCAGATGTAATCAAATCCAATTCATTCTACTTTATGTTTTATTTGGACCTACCCCTGAATGACTAACCAGTCTGAATTACCAAGAGATTTCCCACTTGTATTCCTAACACAAGACAAAATCCTTATCACATTGAAGAGAACAGGGGCAGTTTCAAAGGACTGTGATTTCATTTCACAGTATCTATTGGCACTATGCCCACAGCAAAATCATTGTTGAAGATACACAAAAACCATCAGTCTCAATCCACAATCACTAGTAAAAAGACAAAGGATAAATTCAGGAAGTATTGTAGAACAATTTGTTAGCAATGTGGATAAAAATTTAGCAGTGCCATTATTTTAAAGAATCTTGCTGAGTTTTTCAATGCAGATCAATACCATAATGCATCATAATGGCTTTACATAAAATTGTTATGGTGCTACTGAAACTTCACTCCTGTTCATCACTTACAGACTGCCCACACTAACGTCTGCCTGGATTACTTGTCATCCTCTGTGCTAGTGCTAGAAACCATTTCCTGGACAGAGTATGGCCATTTTTCTTTGTTACCCCAGCCAGGCTAACCAGGCTAGACTGCAAAATGCCACACTTCATCTTGCAAGTGACACCCACTACTGTGTGTGCTAGAGAGGTGCCCAGGTGTCCTGATGGGATCAGACGTGAATTCTGTTCAGCATCATAGACTCGCAGTGACTCTGTGAAAAGCCATAAGCAGCTTACTAACTGTAAAAACAAGAAGGAAAGAGGACAAAATTAGGGTCTATTTATTAGGAAATAGATGTACAGGAAGATGGAGAGACTGTACCATGGCCACACAGTGTCTAAACAGCATTGAAAAGGCTGTAAATCAGCTTTGGGTGGGGGGCCCCAGGGGTCACACACATCATCGTTACTGCTCGCTTGGTGACGTGGAGAAGGAGGAGTTAGGCAGCTTTGCTGTATAGCAGAGCTGGGGCTTCTGTCCTCACCAGCATGCCAAGGAAGACACCTTTGGGTTCCTTGTCTCAGGTCCTCACCCTGCTCCAGTTCTTGTTGGGTTATGGTGACAACCTGGAATTACGCCGATGGAATAGAAGGACAGTTCTCAAGCAGGACAGGTCACTTAGTCCCTTGAACTGCAGGTTGGCTCGTCTTTTCTAGGTTGTTATTCCTTTGAATGGTACCAGAGGTCTCTCAATTTACATATACACTTGTGATCTTACCTTCTTCTTTATAGCTAGGGCCATTTTGGGGAGCAGCAGAGGTAATATTCGATGGATTTTAAAAAGGGTACAGGTAAGGGACTATTGGGTAGGGTGATTAACAATATTGGTAACTAACAGAACTGAAGCATTCAACCTGGTGATTAACATTTAACAACCAATAAACATGGAAACTATTGATTAAGTAAGTTAACCTATAACCTTGTTCATAACACACTCACAGTAGAAGAGAGCAGCAGGAGATGGAACCCTGCAGTGGCGAATTCTGCCCACAGCAATTGCAGCCTCCCTCCCCTCTGAATGCCGAGAGCACAAGAGGGCTGGGAGCTGCACCCAACCCCTTTTCCCCAGCCCAAGTCTCATGGTACCTCTGCCCTCCCCAGGAGAATGTCCCTCAGCTATGAAGGTAAAGCCAGCTGCATTCCTCCCCCTTCTCTGTGGTTACTTCATTTGTCTCTCTCAAGTACCATTCGTTATTGTTTCTTATCAACAAAATGGGAGAAAATTTCCCAAGAGAGAGAAACAAAATGAAAAATCATAAACCCCAACATTTACACTTAAGAACATTTTCAGGTTTTTTGCTTGAGTGAGGATAATAGGTATTGCTAAATTCACTACAGATACCTAACAAACATTTTACAGAGAAGTGGAGTCTATGAACCAGTGTGTCCTTTACTGAGGCAAAAAGGCACAAAGAACATCTCAAATTAACAATTTCAAAACTTGTACTGAGTTTCTTAGAAGTGAACAGGGAATTCTTAGCAGTAGGTATGTTAACACTGTTCTGGGTTCCTATTTCAAATATCACAGGTTCAACAGACTGGGTAGTTCATCATAGTTGTTTAAATATTGAACAGGAGCTGTTTCCAGAAATTACCTTCCTTTCACGGTAATACAAAATAATTATTGTAGTTACATTATTTCATAGCTTATGAAAACACATTTGAAGTAAAGTTTATTCTTTGAGTCAGCTTTGTGGCAGTCCAAGCAGACCCTAGCCAGGAAGCAAAGCAAAACAAGAGAAAGCTACAAAAGAGAGGAATATTAACATTTTAATATTTTTCATTATGGTAAGCACGTCCCTTTTTTCCATCCAACTTCAGTGGGAAAAAGAGAAAGCTACAAAAGAAAGGGGCTTTTAATCTTTTCCATTATTGGAAGCACATTGCTTTTCCAGCCAAATTCAGTAGAAAAGTACATCTGTTTTAGCACATTACTTGCTGATACTTATTTGGTTGGTTGGTTGTTTCCTTGTTCTTCTTGATGAAGTCTCCTCTCAGTGTTCTCTTCTCAAGCCTGAACAATCCCAGCTCCCTCAGCATTTACTCATAGGAGAGATGCTCCAGACCTTCCATCATGTCTGTAACCTCCACTGGAGCTGCTCCAGGAGCCCCATGTCTCTCTTGTCCTGAGGAGCCCAAAACTGGACACAGCACTCCAGATGTTCTTCAGCAGGGCCGAGCAGAGGGGCAGGTTCATCTCCCTTGACCTGCTGGCAATACCCTTCAGAGTCTTCCCAGAAAAGCCAGAAAAGTTACCCCCATTTCTGGACTAAAAGCAGACCTTAATTATTATATTTCCCTAAGACCATCACGTAGGAAATATAGAGAACAGATCATAAGTGTAGATGTGCTTTACCCTCCATCCTTACTTGCTGTTTAGTAAGTTCCAAAATTGCACAGAGACCCTTTTGAAAGTCCTCAATGAAGAAGCACTGTAAATATAGCACAATGCACCAAGAAGATCTACATCTGCAGTGCAAATACTTCACAGACAGACTGAGAGTAGAGAAAAATGTGGAAACTTGAGATTATATCAACATCCCCCAGTTACAAGTTTTCTAACATGGAGATCTAATTTTTAATAGAAAAAAATTCTCATTGAATGCATGAATACCTGCATTTATTTCTTCTGATCCAAATGCCCAAGGATAATCCATGAGGCCCTTTAAATATAGTAAGAATCTTTGATTTGCAGACTCATGAGAGATAAGGGACCAAATGCTTCATCCATTCTTCTTGCCCACAGCTTCAAATATAACAGCTACTAGCCATCTCAGCAAGAAGCAATTGCAGGAGTGTTTATTTTCATCAAATGACCTAGCAGAGCAATAAACAAGTTTATCAAGGGGTTTAAAGACACGAGAAAGTGCTGCTTACTCCAAGTAAATAGATATGCATAAACATGCAGAGTTTCATTCTGATTTCCCTGTGGTATTTTATACGTAAAGACTGAATCCATCTCAAATATCAAATTCTAAAATAGTTCTAAACAGTTATATACACAATTCTTAATCGAATTTAGTAACAAAACTAGAAGCAGAGTGCTGGGTTCAAGCTACTGTAAATTGCAAATATGTAGCAAATGAAAGTTGCACAATACAGGATTACTTGTATAAATGTAAGTACACATAAATGTGACTACTTGAATTTTAAAGGTCTTGTGATGTGCCATCTAGACATAGGTGCACTAGCAAACAGTTTCAGCTGAATCTGCTCCTTTCACTTGCATGTATTCTGCTGCCAAAACAAGAGAGAATAAAAGAGAGATTCTCACATGAGGGCCATAGTGTTGAATTAAAAATAGAGTGGAAAATATAAACTTATGTTCAAAGTCAATTTGGTTCTGTCAAGAGCTCAATGCAAAGAAACAGACTGGCTAAGTCTGTTTCATTTCAATGACCTAAAATCTCAGCTCTTCCTAAATATGTTTAGACTCTACTATAGTTTTAACTAACAAAAAAAAAAGGAATGAATCCCTATAAATTTCAAAATGTTTACGAGATTGCAGTAGGTTACTTCTGAAACTGACTAAAAGATTAAAAGCAGATATCATTTAGATATGGGAAAAGCGTGACCTTTTAAAAAGTTTATGTCTAGCCAACACTAAAAAGCTGTGGTGTTCTGATCAATTCTCCTGTTAAGAAACTTAATTTGAACTTTACTCTTGCTAAAACTGAGTGTTCAGTACCATTGAATCAAGGAGCTTTACCTGAGTTGGCCAGGAAGTTTTGGGTCAAACAATTTCTCTTTAAAAAATGATGCTATTAAAATGCACATTTTTACAGAAAATTATGAGATATATTTTATTTTATTGAGTTCAGATTTATTGGAAGAAAAATTTCATCTGAAAATCAACATGCAAATCAAAATCTTATGGACAACCACTGTTCATTTTAAAGCTATGTTTAGTAAAAATTATTAAAGAAAGACAATGTTGAGATAAAAAACCTAGGTTTGTGTAGGAGCATCAGGGGATAGGATGGTCGGGATGGATGGAGATGAGAGATCTCTGAAGCCAGGTCATGGAACTTGTAGTTTATTAAAAAAGGTCCTGGGTGCAGGGCCCTGCTGGGAGCTGCCAGCCACAGCTCAGAGCAGGCCCCAGAGAAGAGAGGGGTAGAGAGGATGAGAGGGTAAGAGAGTAAGAGAGTAAGAAGGTAAGGGGGTAAGAGCATAAGAGGGTAAGAGAGTGAGGTTCCCGTTACAATACAATAAATCTTCTTCTGTGTTGAATCTTCTAATTCTCACTAACCAATCTAGTAAAATATACAAATCCTATAGCATTTACATACAGCCTATAAGAATCATTACATTACCATACTGTGCTACATTTTAAGCCCTAAAAACAACTCTTTGGACCCCTTCTGCTAAGCTAGTAGGGTCTGCTCTGACCCCTGGACTTGTCTGCAAGCAGAGGGAATTGTTTCATCAAAAGGGGATTACCTTCAGTCCAGCCATACCATTGTTTTCCAGTTGTTCAGTAATTAAGGTATCTCAAATCCCCACATTTGAGTGGGTGTGGGGATTAAATATTTAATTGGCACAAAAAATGTAGGTAATTCTGAAAATATTTCAACCACTATTAGGAAGAAAGGAAGAGTCTTATTATATCTTTGAACTCTATTTTATAAAAAGGATACAACTGTAGGCTGAAAAGAACAAGAAACAGAGTTGTTTAAAAATTACTTCTGCATATAAGGAAACACAGCACACCAGCCTCCTATGGAGCCATGAATAGATGTCCTTTCTTCCTTTCTCTTCTTCCATCTCTTCCCTTTTGTCATGTTTTCTCAATCCACGCAAATAGAGTTGCATATCCTCTTAACACCAGTTTGAGGAAAGGAAGCACTGTTTCAATTTTTCAGAGACACTGAAGAGTGAATGTGAAGCCCTGGGTCACAGACCAAGTCTGTGACTGAGCTGGGTAATGCAATATATTTTTCACAGTTTCAGATCAGTCCTTTATTCACAAAATATTTCGGCTTTGTAATTAAGACATGCCATCAGTAAATGAAATGCTTCTGGGAGTTGAATAAATATAATTTCTTTCTTCATTTTATGGGTGGCAGAAGGAGTCAAAAAGTTTCAGGAACATGCATATGAAAGCTTGGTAATTACAATTTATGGAATAATATAAACCTGTAAGCCACAAAGCAAGACAGTGGATTAAAAAAACCAAGAGAGAAGTCATGAGTTTCATTAAAACATTACACTGAGCATAAAACATCTGCCCAACTTCTTGACAGATCTCAACTCATTTACAGCCATTTATGCTGGACAGCAGTTATGTTTTATATTCTGTGGTGGCAGAAAAGAGCTTAGTCCCAGGCAGCTTAGGCTACACTGATGTGGGTCCAGGCTTATCAGACACCAGCTGGAAAGCACTGCCACACACTGCAGCTCTGGCTTATTCCAGCAACAGCACATGAAGGACCTTGGCACTGAGTAGGCTTCAGAGGAACAGAAAAGAGTCACAAATGCCTAACTGTTATTAATCATGTGAAAGCAGGAACTGGGAAAAAGTTGGTGTATGCTAAGGCAGATTCCTGTTTGGAAAAATGTGGGCTTTGCCCAGAGGGCTGGCTAGCAATCTGGCTCCAGGGAGCAGCAGAAATTCGCAAGGAGAAACATGCCAAAGAAAACTAATATGCATTTTGCACAGGGAAAAAAAACACTTAATGTACTTTAAAATCTTTTCATATACAAACTCAAACCCTCCTTCCACATACAGACTACCAGAAGTATTGTCACCAACAAAGGATGTAAAAAGTACAGAAAACCACAAAATGTCCTATTTTTGTCCTGTATTAATAGTCAGTTTGGGCTTACTTTGTGCTGTATTGAAGCACTAAGATTTGAGAAATTGTAAGGACCTGCTTTCTTAACTGCCTTCAAATGTAGCTGTAGGTGGTGCCAAAATCTCTTGGAACTCACTACTGTAGCTAAATAAAGAAAATTTATCCAGCTCTGTATTCATTTGCTCTGTATATGGAGCAGAGAACTTAGGAGCATATAAGGGACAGAGCGAAATGGTATTATTTTAGAGTAAATCAGTGGTATTATTTTAGAGTAAATCAATTAAGTTTTCAAAGTGTCCTCCAGGACCCAAGACGGGTCCTCCTCCACCTTTTCAGTCAGAGTAGTAGGCCTCTTTTCTTTCTGCTTATAAAAATAAACCAGTTGAGGCAAAACTGACCTAAATGAAATGCCTTTTAGTGCAGGTAGAGATTAGGAAGGCTAGACCATAAGCTTCCAAGATGTAATTTCCAGCACTAAAATTGCTACTTTAAAGCTCCTGGATTATATGTAACATAGTAATAAATTTTAATCCTTAAGATTTTTGCAGTTCTGGGATCAGATCTCTTTATCTAGGGCTTCCAAAGGACAAAGGATGTTGAACCTTACAAGCAGCTTTTTTCCCCTCTCCTGCTCCTGGGCTGGCAGAAGAAAAGATAAATTAAGTCTTTGTGAAAAATGAGTATTTTATAATTGGCTTTTCATAAATATTAAAATGAATATTATATGTGTTATGTTAGAAAGTTATGCTGTATTAATTCTCTTAAGTAGCCTGCTAAATATAGTTTTAGGTTATAACAAAATGTTAAAATAGAAAATATGCTATGTAAGGTCCTTTTTTAAAGCAAGGACTCGCACTAAGATAGCAGCCACAGGACACCTAAATCTTTCAGAGAAAGAGAATTTATTGCCCCATTGTCAGAAGAAATTAACTTCTTCCTGCCTCGCTCAGCCCTGAAGATGCTGTTAGAATTAGGAGGAAGAAGCTGACACTGACCAGAGTCCTTTGTTTGAATGGAATTTATGCATCATGTATGAGGTGTATGAATATGCAAGAGGCTGTTGTTTTTAAGGGTTACTCCTTTGTTAATGTGGGTCCTTTTTCAGGCTTATGTTGCCCAGAAAAAGGTACCCAGACCATCCGTAACTCTTTGTTTTATTGTCTCATATTGTCCTAATTCAAATTGTCCAAACTACTATTACTCTAATTCTACTACTATTTTTATAACCATTTTATTACTATTAAACTTTTAAAATTTTAACAAGTGATTGGCATTTTTCACAGTCTTGTTAATATTTACCAAATAATCAGAAATTTATTTCTAAATGCTTTTTAAGTTAGGTGACTGTCCTGGATTTTTATGCATTTACGGAACTGATGCAAAGCATCACTTATTTTGCATTTACAGAAGTGATGCAAAGCTTGTAGCCACTGGAAAACTGTACACGCCTATGTGGAAAACACATGTTAAAAGATTAAAGAAACACAGGAACTTCTTTTCCTTCCGTCCTGGGAACAGGTAACAAGGCCTGGCCCAGCCTCTGTCTCAGCTGAGCCAAGTTGGGCCAGGAGGGCTCTGTGGGGCCCCTTCCTGGGGCACTCGCTGTCACCCCACGCCATCTGTGGCCAGGCAGGGCGGGCAAGGCCTCAGAACCAATGTTGGACTGGGCCATAGCTACGATTCTAACACCTTGCTAAGCCCTGTGAAAAATGCCAATCACTTGTTTTTAAAATTTTAAAAGTTTAATAGTAATAAAATAGCTATAAAAATAGCAATTTAATTAGAGTAATAAAAGGTTTGGACAATTTGGATTAGGACAATACGAGGCAATAGAAACAAAGAGTTATGGACATCCGGGTACCTCTTTCTCAACAGCAAAAGCCCAAAAAGGACACCTGTTAACAAAGGATTAACCCTTAAAAACAATAACCTCTTGCATATTCATACATCTCATACATGATGCATAAATTCCATTCAAACACAGGATTCTGTCTGGTCAATGTCAACTTCTTCCTCTGAATACTAACGGCGTCATTAAGCCCAAGCAAGTCAGGAAAAAGTTCATTTCTTCTGATAAGAGGGCAATAAATTCTTTCTCTCTGAAAGATTTAGGTGTCCTGTGACTGCTATCTCAGTGTGAGTCCTTTCTTTAAAAAAGTATCTTACATAGCATAGTTTCTTTTTTAACATTATGTTATAACCTAAAACTATATTTAACACACTACTTAAGAAAACTAATACAGCATAACTTTCTAACATAACACATATAATATTCATTTTAATATTTGTGAAAAGCCAGTCATACAATATGCATTTTTCACAGCCCTGTCCCCCTTCCCTGCCTGAGGCCCATCCTGTGGGATGCAAGAGCAGCACCAGACTGGGCTGGAGATTCCTTTGGAACCACCGGGCAGGGGAGAGGAAAAACCATCAATCAGCACCGGGCCCAGCCAGGGTCAGGTGGCCATATGCAAGCCCCGGGTGAGATGTCAACTCTTTCTGCACTTCAATCCTCCCTTGAATGAGAGAAAGGATCAAGATACAAACATGTAAAAGAGCAGCATAAAGACATCAAAGTCAGTAAAGAAGAAGCAAGGTCCTAGATGGGAGGGATGAAGAGACACCTTGATCTAAAATCCCCTTGTAAAACTATGAAGAGGACTCTGTTTCCCTGTAACACATAAAAGCATGGAGAGATGAAATGTTCAAATTGATATCAAGCAAAATCTTCCATACCAAAGTAAACAGATGTTAAAGTTGCTATGATTCTATGAGAAATTTAAATAGAAAAAAGAGTAGTCCTATACTCCCGAAAAGAAAAAGATCTCTGTTCCTACAGCTGAAGATGATTTTAGAGATAGATAATAACTTTACCTTTAAACAACTCATCTTTAAAACAATAACCCATAAGTTAACATGACTCATAAGCAAAGCCATGAGAAAAGCTTATAGAAAATAAGAGGGACTTCACGATTACAGATTTCCCTGGGCAGCTGCTCTTCATTAAAACAATTGAGAACCATGAGAAAACTATTTTCCTTATAGAAAATTTTGTTTTTTGAAAGTTTGTTCTGATTCTTATTACTTTCTTTTGGTTACTGTTAATAAATTTTTCTTTATATCCTTTTAAAGTTTTGAGCTTACTTTACCTTTCTCCTAATCGTACCTCACAGCAGGAAGTGAGTACACTGGTGATTAACCAACACTAAACCCACCACAGTGATGTAAGAATATCCTCCGTTCCAGCACAAACCAATTAATCAAATTTGTCTTTAATCTGAGAAGTAGAGCAGGATACGCAGTTTATAAGTCATACATACAATTTCAACACAAAGACCAGTTCATTTGTTCTATTAAAAATGCTCAACTTGTCAGTCATATAATATAATTCCTTTCTCCTTCAGCCAAACCATTGATATGTCCATGGCATCTCAGTAACTAGAAAGTCTTCAGCACAAATAAAGCCAAGAGAAAGCTATTAGTTGATTGAGATAATCCATTCAGTTGTTTCAGCTTGATAGCTTCATTTTGAATAAAAGCTCTATTCTCTCCTCTCCTCACCTCACAGTTACAACTGAAGAACGCATGTGAAGGAAATTCTCCAGTCTGCTTTTCAAGGGGGAAAAAAGGCTGTGATGGCACCCTGAGAAATGTGACTGATACAAGTAAAACCAAAGAAGAAATGTCTGTGCTGATCACAATGGCATGGTTGAAGAGTAGAATTTTGGATTCATACACAGTCCCAGAGGACAAAAGTACTACATTAGCATCATCTTTCAATAAACACAGGCCTCTAGGAAAACATTTGTTACACAAGGAAGTAAGAAGCAAGCTGTGCTACCCCTTTTGGGATGGGAAAAATGCTCTTTCTATTCTCACTTGCTTTGCCTTTATGTTACTAGGAAAACACCTTTGTTTCAGCCAGTGGTACTATATGCCAGAGAAAGAAACTACATTCAGTCCAGCCAGTGCAACATATGCTACTGAGTATTATGCTACTGAATATTTTCTTCACTTTATTTTTTCAGTCCCAATAGCCTCGCTGGCATATTTAGCATGCAAATTTTTCAGAGCATAAACCCATAAGGAAATGCAATATTGACACAACTACAGTTACATGGCTCATCAAAATATTCATACTGAATGTACAAAAGTAGAGCATAAATCTATATCTACAGCTAAAGCAAAAAGAGAAGATGGAGATAACAGAGTCCTAATTATGTATGGCTTGCTTTACACACAGTAGAGTTGGAGATGAACCTGTAAAATAAAAAAGCATATGTTCATGCTATACAAATCAGAAAAGCACCAAAAACTAACCAAGATATTTATGGTTCTCAAGGACACTTAAAACTGCTTGACAACAATATTTTATCCAAACATAAGGAAAAAAACAAAATAGAATGAGTCTTTGGGAAGTGTTTTGTTTTCCTTTTTTTTTTTTAATTCTAAAGAAAATTTAAAAAATTCTGAATGGTAAGTTAATTAAACTTTAAATGGTGTTTGTCAGCAGAAATTAAAGTACTGTGCAAAAGCATACCCAGGAATTCTACTGTGTTCATTATGCACAGACACTGGTTGAAGCTTCATTTCAGGAAACAGAGGACAGAGGCTATATCTTTGTTTCACCTATGAGCTGAGACAAATCTCTTGGGTCCTTCAGCTTTCTCACTTGCAGAGATGTGTTTATATTAATTTATGTGGTAGCTGAGGCAGTAATGAAAGTAATACATGAAGGCAAAATGTTATTTTGAGCATACAAAAAGTATGTGTAAAATATGAAATCCATTTGTCACTAAGGAACTTGTTGGGCTTTATGATTCCCACCCAGTAAGCTTATTGACAGAATCACAAAATGGTTTGGGTTGGAAGGGACCCTAAAGATGATCTGGTTCCAACCACCCTCCTTTGTGCAGGGACACCTCATGAGCTTCTTGGCAAGAGAACTCTGACTCAATACCAAAATATTTGTAGGCAGCTACATAAAACAGAAGAAGCAAATTTTCTATCAAATACTACTTTGATCAACTAATTGTAAACTGCTTATTGGAACTATTTAGAAATATGCTTATTTCATTTAAAAATTATTAGAAAGTATAAGGTTAAGGAGAAGAATAGGATTTCACAATGATCTATTCAGTTCTTGGTAAGATTCAGATTTTCATTTCTGAAAGAAAAGTAGAGAATAAGCTTACTAAATTTACAAAGTACTCCAAGATACAGTAATGCATGTACATAGGAGCTCAGGATAATTCAAATTGTTTCAATTGGAGCTCTAGCCTGAAAAGTGGGAAATGCACTTCAGAATACTTTGAAGGATAGACAGAATCATAGAACTATAGAATCACACATTTGTTTTAGGTTGGAAAATACCTTTATCCCTTCTGAAAGGTTTATAACCATCCAGTGCAGAACTCCAGCTGTGCAAGTCATTCCACCACATTTCTGTGACTGTCCAGGACTTCTCAGATACTGTCACATGAACTTCAGGGTCCTGGCATCTCCCTCAGCTCCTCCTGACCTTTCCCTGGTTTGGGAAACTTCTTTTTATCTGCTGTTTCTTGAAGAAGTCTGGGTTTGGATGTTGCTTTTCAGGAAGATATGGATCAACTGTAGAAAGACCAAAGATGAGTTTAGAGAAACAGCAGAGGTCTGGAAAATCTGACTGATGAAGGCACATGAAACACATTGAGACAGGAGACACTGATATGCAAATGTCAAATTTTTAGTTATAAGAAAAGAGAATAAACCCCTTTTCTTGTCATTTGTGGGAAGAACAGATAATAGGCAGCTGAAATGGAGGAAGGGAAATTGAGATTAAGCTCAACAAGGCACAGAACTATTGGAAATCAACACCAATGAAATATATTCCATTTCAAGCCTTGCAGCCTTAAAAACAAAACAAACAAACCAAAAAAGTTCCCCTGATTTGATACAACAAATCCCAGTTTAATGTGGGTAATGGTCATCATGACATGTTGATGTATTTACTACACCTATCATCTGTGATTTCTTTTCACTGTCCTGGTCCTGCTGGCCACACTACTGATGATACAATTCCAGGACACCCCCAGTTTTTTGCCTAGAGCAGTAGTGCTCTAAATATTAGGCTTGTTTTTATTGTTATTTTTGAAGAATTTTAGTCATTTTAGACAATGAGGCCAAGGAAAATATATTGTGATTTCCTTATTGAGAAGTATGTGCTCACTCCACAACCACGACCAGAATTGTCTTGGGTTTTTTTTTCTTATTTTATTATCCAAAAGTTTCATCCTCTCATGAAGGACCAGAGACAATTACAACCAACTTCATCAGCTACTGTGTTATCTCAGGTGACAGAAATTTATACGGGGAATCAAAAGATTCAACAGTGCTGATGATTCGTATGAATGTTAACAAATTAGGTAAATAAAATAAAATAAAATAAAATAAAATAAAATAAAATAAAATAAAATAATAAAAAACAGAAAGTAAAACTGAAGAAATTTCACACATGCAAGCATATACCCAGAAGATTTGAATTTAAAGAATATACTAAAACAGGTAAAATAAAATTATTTCACATGTTGGAAAAGCCAGAATGGTGACAATATTTGTAAATTTAATTCAGCCTCTCTTGTACATTAAAACCATATATTGGGGAAATTTTTACACTGAGTGCCGTGAAAATAACCTCATCACACAGAAGAGATCAGGTTTAAGGATGAACTATGGAATGAAACAAGATCTCCAACTACATTCATGGTAGGAAGCAGCAAACACAGAGTGAGCACTGCCAGTGAAGGTCAATCTAATTAATATGTTCCTTATTTGCTGAGTGTTTGACTTAAAATATTTGCAGCCTAAGTTGCAGAGTCGTTGTAAACTGATGGCTGCACATTAAGTCAACGTGAACCATGCGGAAATATGTGAATCCTATCCAGTGTTAGAGACAGACAGGATAAATCCCAAGTGCACCAAATTACACAACGTAAAACCAATAGTTCTTTACACAATAACCTCTCTGACTATCAGTTCCCATCTGTTTAGAACAGATTTTAAAAAGCCATTTATCATGGTGGTGTCAGAACACTGACATTGCTGTTTATGAACCATTCATCTGTGAATATGATAAGTCCCAAACAAAAATCCATGAGGAAAATCAATTTGGCCTCTGCGGAGGTAGAGGTTGTTGAGCCAAATGCTACAAAACCATGCTCACTAGAGCAGCATTGTGAATTCTGCATAAACCCTGTGCTACAGACAACAGGGAAAACAACAAGATTAGAATGGGATTAGAA